>JAXCGZ010011630.1:0-12500 GCA_037179515.1 Halocaridina rubra | reverse complement strand
CTGTACGTAGCCTAAACCAGGGACATGGTCGAAGACATCTTCAGTTACAACTGATACTACCTCTACACCTCTGAAATAAAAAAAAGCAAAATCATCTTCATTCGTTAATTTTTCTTGCGTGATAAGCTTAAATTACTAATACAAAACTCATTTCATTTAAAAAATATTTCCTTCAACATCACAATATTTGGTTTAAAATTTTAAGCAGCGAAAGAAAAATATATAGCTAAAAATGTAATTATTTTGGTATTGTTTTATTTATGCCTTTTTTTTAACTCGTGTGATATAGTTCGGTAAGACTTCATATTTATAACTCTGATTTGTTTATATTTTCTGTAGTTTTTGGTTAAATTGCTAACCAACGAGAACTTTAAGTAGTGAACTTATTATTTAATAGTCAATTATTTCTCAATTATTGTAATTTTTGGATTAAATTGTTGACCAGTAAATTAGTAAATTATATAATGAAGTTAAAGTAATATGATATGAATATATATATATATATATATATATATATATATATATATATATATATATATATATATATATATATATATATATATATATATATATATATATATATATATATATATATATATATTCTAATGGATTTGAAATGAATTATTAACCGGTGATATCTTTACCTGAACATTTAAAGGAAACAAATCCCTCTTCATTGCAGCTTAGGATTTAATTATCATTTCTACTTGAGATATATAAATTTAAAATAATTAATATTAAATATTAAAAAATCAACTGCTATACATATACTGCAATTTGAGATGGTCAACATAACCAGCAATATATTTTGTCCGTATCATAAATTCCATATTTAAATTGGGTTAGCGTGACGCCCAGGTTATGAAAAAAAAAATCAACAGATTATATTCATGTCTGGATAGATAACGGGATAGTCTAAGTCACCTACTTCGCTGTGTGTCCTGTTATAGAGTAATATACAATGAACATAAGGTAAAAATTAATGTAAATAAAATGTAAATGCAAATAATTTTGATATGTATCACAATTTTAGTAATGAACAGAGATAAACTGAGACTTTTTTTTTTCCTTTCAAGCTCTTGCGGTCTTGTCAATAAGCAAAACTTTAGTGAGGAGAAAAAGTTTCTCCAGGTTCTTAAACAATATTTACATCGTACAAGAACAAATTGTTTTTCAGGTGTTTGAACAATCTTGACAATATATATATATATATATATATATATATATATATATATATATATATATATATATATATATATATATATATATATATATATATATATATATATATATATATATATATATATATATATTCGAGGTTTTCACAATATTGAAAAAACTTCATATTATTTCAAAGACATTACATTTAGCAACGATGAATTAATTGTTCTTTGAGTTCTTGCACAAGCTTAACAATAAGCAAAAATTTAGTAGTGGAATAAGTTTAAATATTTTATTCCATTAGATTCAGTTTTTGCTGAGGGAATCACCATAAGCAATATCTTCAACCCTTGTGAATTCTCTAACTTCATACAATTTCGGAACGCTATTTTTTAAAAACCTTTTATTTTTTTATTTATTTTAAAGCACAGAACTATAAGACAGTCATTTTCTTGCCTATCCTAGTGCCTGAGCTCACGAAGCACATAGTTCCAAAAGTGACTAGCTATTTCTTTAAAGATATTATATTTTTTTAACTTAGATTTCCAAAACTGGAATAACCTTCACTATTCTCACACCTTAAATTTTGGTTCATTTAGTTGAAAATAATAACCTGCTAATTCTACTGCTTGTGTCCTCATTTTTTCCGCTAAGTTGCCTGGGGCTAGGAGATGTGATATACCACTACTATCCCTGCTATATTCAAGACATAAATAAGAGATATTTGAACTTTTTTGTTACGTGTCCTTTGGTTCAGTAGACAAATCCTCACCACACTGAACCTAACTGACCCTTATCTAAGCCTGAGCTCGCAAAACATGGTTTCACTATAAACGTCATGCGCTTATTTTCTTAGTTATCAAACCTACCAAGTTTACAAGGGTTACCACACGACTTAAGGCAAGAGTGAAGAATATGCAGTTCTCATGTTTTTCTTCTGTCGCCTACTTTTTCCCAAGTGGATCTGGCGAGGAGAGAGGCTGTATGAACCACCTCGGGAGAATTAAAACTCAGCACCTCCTGGGAGGGAGTTTGGTGCTATATGAAGGGTAGTTGGGGATGGATATAAAGAGATGGAAAACATGAGTGAACCACCTCTTTGTATTATATTTTTTGAGCTATCGAAGGGTGATTGCTAATATTTTAGGCATGGAAGATTGAGAGGAAGGTGGCCATGTGCAATATATACTGAGTTAGCTGTTGCGCAGTTAAGGATATTTAAAGAGATGGGAAAATGAGAAGGTGATAACCATGCATAATATCCATTAAGCTACCGACGGGTATTTGGATGGGGGATGGGAAATTGAGAGGGTTATAACCAGGCATTACATCCACAGAACACCTCAGCGATGGTGGTGGTGGTTGTGAGGGGGGGGGAGGTTAATGGTAAAACCTGTGAGGAGTGGGAACTATATAATCTGAAATGTAATTACAAAGTCCAGAAAACAAAGACAAGGCCGTATTGGTGAAAATCGCTAAGCAATAGTTTTAAATTGATGTAAATAAAGTTTGCAATTCATGTTTCAGTTGGTCGGGGCGATAAAATACCACTCTCATTTTCCTTGCGTGTCGTAGGAGGTAAGTAAAAGGGATATCCATAGTGGTGAGGGAAAATAATGCTACCCTCTTATATCATGAGTGCCGTAGGAGGGCACTTGGGTGAAGAAATGTCACCCTAGTATTCTCTAAGTGACGTAGAACTGAATAAAAGAGATATCTCCGGCAGGGGAGAGAAAAAAAAGAGTAATATATTCATATGTCGCAAGTGTCATTAGAATCGCCTAAAAGAGATGAGGAAAAGGGGCGAGAACTGGCAAAATCTCTCCATCTGATTTTTTCTAGCGACGACGTAACTAGCAGGGGAGGTATGGGTGGAGTAGGCTGCAGATGTGCTGCGTTGATGTGGTCATCAAAATAGACATACATTTACACATCGATATTCAACACATTTCAAAGAAAAGTTTTTCATTTTTCTATCTCTCTCTTTATACATCTGTCTCTTTGTTTCTTTCTCTTTTCCGGTTAGTCTTTTCCTTTTCATCTATCTACAATCTGTCTATTCCTTACTCTCTTCCTTCTTCATCCTCCTACTCCCCCTTCTCCTCCTCCTATTCCTCGTTCTCTTCTTCTTCTTCTTCTTCTTTCCCATTATGATACCATCATCCACCGGAAGACTTTGATACAGCGCTCAAATTAGAGCCCTTTCCCCCCATCCTACTAAGACCATTAAAAGAGGAGGTGTCTCTCTCTCTCTCTCTCTCTCTCTCTCTCTCTCTCTCTCTCTCTCTCTCTCTCTCTCTCTCTCTCTCTCTCTCTCTCTCTCTCTCTCTCTATTTCCGACATTTCCTCCCAATTTCCTGAGAATTTTTCCTTATTGCTTATTTAATATTTTATTCTCTAATATGATTATTTTCCTTAGATGAGAAAGGAGTTTGGAATGGTTCTATCTATGTTCACTACAATATTCAGTTAAACTGCTGAGTTAGTTGTGGCTTATATGGGAAAAACGACATTGCAGCTGCTGTTATTATTCAAAAGTAGAATCTGAACAAAGAAATGCAATATGATTGCCTAAGATCAAATCTAGTTTACTAGTGACCTTACATCACCTAGCTTCTGTAAGCAGCAGGTATAATGAGTACACCTTATATATAATCTTGTCCCGTAGCTCTGCACCTAAAAATAGAATTCATCTTCTCATTCGCTCTTCCTTTATCTATCTATGACGTCTCTTTTTCACATTGCTCTTTTCTTTCCAGTCATCCAGTTCGCCTTTTGCTTTTCCACAACCATTCCTAGACCCTCGCCTTCCCCTCGTACCTGACTCCTCTCTCTCTCTCTCCCACTCTCTCCCCCTCCCCCTTTCTCCCTCCATCAAAATAATGCTGATGCTAGCAACGTCAAAATTCAATTTTGATAAGGGGTGAGAAGAATGGGTCAAATACTGCTACCCTTCCTTCAACTGGCTCCCTCTACGATGCTCGCGCCTCCTCCTCCTCCTACAATATCACCTCCTATTCCGATAGAAACCTCTGCTCTTTCAATACTCGCTCCTCCCCTCAGATACTCGCTCCTCCCCATCCGGCAGGAGCCTCTCAGACTCAGATAGTCGCTCTTCCCCCTCTGATATTCGCTCCTCCTCTTCAGGTACTTGTTCCTTCCATTATAATACTCGCTTCTCTCTTTCACACAGTCGCTCCTCATCTTCTGATACTTGCCCATCCCCATGCAATATTCATCCTTTCACTACGATATTCATCCCATTCCCCATGATCCTACGTCTTCTCACATAGATACCTGAACTTATCCATCTGTTACTAGCTTCTCCCCCATCAGAAACTCCTCCCTTCCTACCTGCCCTTTCTGCTACAACACTTACGAGTACAATCGCCCCTCCTTTTTTCCTTAACAAATCCCTCCAATCCCTCTGATGAGGACGAGTGAGCTCTGCTATTCCCCTAACCGATATTCAACCATTCCCCTTTTCTAAGGTTTACCATGCAACCCCACCACATAGGTCCTGCAAGAGGAGGGAGGCTCGAAACCTATAAGGATATGATCAGAACCTTCTGTTGCTATGTGTTCTCTCTCTCTCTGTCAGTATATATATATATATATATATATATATATATATATATATATATATATATATATATATATATATGTATATATATATATATATATATATATATATATATATATATATATATATATATATATATATATATATATATATATATATATATATATATGTGATATATATATATATATATATATATATATATATATATATATATATTTATATATATATATAATTATATATATATAATATATATATATATATATATAATATATATATATATATATATATATATATATATATATATATATATTAGTGATATATATATATATTTTTTTATATATATATATATATATAATATATATTATATATATATATATATATATATATATAATATATATAATATATATATAATATATATATGTGTGTGTATATATATATATATATATATATTTATATATATATATATATATATATATATTATATATATATATATATATATATACATATATCATATATATATATATATATATATATATATATATATATTATATATATATATATATTATATATATATATATATATATATATATATATATAAATAAGTACAAACTGTTAGCATACAGCACTAAATAGTAAGGAAGCCCATCAGTGAAACAAAACTTATAAAACAATGCTATATTTCGGATCCTAACTGTGCTTGAGAAGGGATCCAGTAAGGATCCGAAATATAGCATTGTTTTATAAGATTTGTTTCACTGATGGGCTTCCTTACTATATATATATATATATATATATATATATATATATATATATATATATATATATATATATATATATATATATATACATATATATATATTTATATATATATATATATATATATATATATATATATATATATATATATATATATAATATATATATATATATATATATATATATATATATATATATATATATATATATATATATATATATATATATATATATATAGAGAGAGAGAGAGAGAGAGAGAGAGAGAAAGCAGTATCGCTTTGCTAACAACTAGTCAAAGGATTAATCTTCCAAGGAATATCAGTGTTACAACTGGTTGGAGGACAGAGCAATACTTACAATAGCGAAAATTTTCTGTTTAACAAAGCTGTTCACATTTCTTACACTGTTCTAGCTCGGTATATGATATAATGCACACAAGCACACACTCTCATACACTGGCTTCAGAATATTAAGGGTTGAAAGATCTGATAGGGCTGGTGAATATGCAGCTCCCCTTCGGAATCCGCACTTGGAAAAACACGTAGTTAAGCTGGAAATAGTTCAAAGACATGCCACGAAACTAGTGCCAGAAATACGCAATCTCAGTTATGATGAGAGGCTGAGGGATTAGACTTACCATCAGTCGAAGCTAAATGACTGAGGGGGGATATGGTGACCGTCTTTAAATTCCTTCGTGGTTATGAAAGAGTGGATAGGGATCGATATTTTGATATGGCTGGCACTTGAAATAGAGGTCATATTTTGAAGCTTCGTAAAAAACCTTCTTTGCAGGATGTAAGGAAGTAATTTTTAGTATAGGAGTAGTTGATGACTGGAATTGGTTAAGCGAGGAGGTAGGTAATGCTAACTTAGTTAATAGTTTTACAAAAAAATATTCTACGTATCTCTGAGTACAAAGATGGAACCGACAAGGAGACGGGAAGTTACGAGCATAAGACTGTTTCTCGCAGCACAAGTAGGAAATTACAATTAGGTAATCATTTATACATATATATATATATATATATATATATATATATATATATATATATATATATATATATATATATATATATATATATATATATATATATATATATATATATATATATATATATATATATATATATATATATATATATATATATATATATATATATATATATATATATATATATATATATATATATATATATATATATATTTATATATATATATATATATATATATATATATATATATATATATATATATATATATATATATATATATATATATATATATATATATATATATATATATATATATATATATATATATATATATATATATATATATATATATATATATATATATATATATACATATATATTATATAATATATATATATATATATATATATATATATATATATATATATATATATATATATATATATATATATATATATATATATATATATATATATATATATATATATATATATATATATATATATATATATATATATATATATATATATATATATATATATATATATATATATATATATATATATATATATATATATATATATATATATATATATATATATATATATATATATATATATATATATATATATATATATATATATATATATATATATATATATATATATATATATATATATATATATATATATATATATATATGGGCCCCAGTCCCCGGCATAGAGGGGTGCAAAGAATCTCCGGGGATCGTGTTGACTCTACTATTGGCTGGAGGACAGACACGCCTGGTGGGAGTAATGGTTCTGCCCTTTACCTTGCACCTCCCAATAGATCTGCTTCTTTCACTCTTCACTATTCTAACATTCGTGGGCTGAACTCTAATCTTTCATCTGTGGAACAGCACTTGGGTACTTTCCTCCCTAACATCCTCCTCCTACCTGAAACCCAGCTGTCTATACATGTTTCCACTGACCCGTTTTAAATCTCTCACTATAATCTGTATATTCGATTTTGTTCCAAAGGTGGGGTCTGTGCCTACTGCAACACTAACACTCCTACTGCGAGGCTCATAGACCTTAAATCTCTCGACTTTGATGTTCCCTGGCTAAAAGTCTATCTCTCCACTACCATTATCTTCCTTTGCTTCTGCTACTGTTCTCCAAACTCCACCGAGTGTGTCTTTCTTTGAATATTCTACATTGGAGACTTCAATGTGCACCACAGTGAGTGGCTTCATTCTTCTCACACTGATGTGGGAGGAAGTGAGACCCTTGCTTTTTCTATTACTCACGATCTGGAGCAAATTATCAAACATCCTACTCATGTTCCTGATCGCCACAAACATGCAGCAAACACTCTTGACCTAGTTTTTACGTCTAACCCTTCAAACTACTCTTATTCTGTGCTTTCCCCTCTTGGCAAATCTGACCACTCTATGATCTCAGTCTCTCCCATTTTCACTCCCCCTCCACCAATTCCTCTTACTCAGCGCCGCTTTTGGCATTTTGAGCGTACCCAACATGAAAATTTGCGTAACTTCCTCTTTGACTTCCCATGGGATGACTATCGCTTTCGGTCCTGCAACCCTGATCAGGTAGCTCTAAAAGTTGATGAGATCATGACCGCGGGAATGGGGGCGTACATCCCCTCTTCTACTAAAACTTTCTCTCCCCCTAAACCTTGGTATGACTGTGCCTGCTCCTTGGCAATCCAGGACAGGAATCGGGCACACCAATCTTACCAAGCCTCTCCTTCCGATTTAACTCGCTCTGCTTTTATTGTAAGTAGCAATCCCTGTACTACTCAGATTCGAAGGTCTAAGGCTTCCTTTCTAAGAAGGAAAGTTGATGACCTTAACTCCTCTCCTACTGACAAATGCTTCTGGTCCTTAGCCAAAACCCTCTCCAAAAACTTTTATAACTCAAGCTTTCCCCCTCTCATTCAATCTGATGGCTGTATAGCTTGCTCTCCCACTGACAAAGCCACTCTCTTTGGCTCTCATTTTTCTGCCAACTCTACTATAAATGATTCCAGCGTACCTGTTCCTCAATCTTTACCCCTCTCTAACCCTATGCCCTCCCTTATCCTTTCTTCACGCAAAGTTCATAAGGTTCTTCGCTCGCTAAAGACAAACAAGGCATCTGGTCCCAATGGTATCCCTGCAAAGTTCCTTAAGGAGTTTGCAGATAAACTGGCTCCCGTGCTTTGCCGTCTTTTTCGCCTCATTCTGTCAACCAGTATCTATCCTTTATCTTGGAAGCATGCTGTAGTTCAACCTGTTCCTAAGAAGGGTGACCGTTCTATTCCCTCAAACTACCGAACTATTGCCCAAGCCTCCTCTTGTGCTAAAGTTTTTGAAACTTTGCTCAATGCTCACTTCTTGAAACACCTTGAATCTAAATCACTTATCTCCGATCATCAGTGCGACTTCTGCAAGGCTAGATCCACCGGTGATCTCCAGTCCCATGTTACTCATGTATGGCCATCTTCTCTGAGGAACTATGGGAAATCCTTTGTCATCGCCCTTGATATCTTTAAGGCTTTTGACAGAGTCTGGCACAAGGCTCTGTTGGCCAAACTCCCTGCCTATGGCTTTACCCCTTCTCTCTGTTCTCTGATTTCCAGGTTTTTTACTGACCGTTTTATATCTGTAGTTGTTGATGGCGCGACATCTAGCCCTTTCTCTGTTACCAGTGGTGTTCCACAGGGCTCTGTTCTTTCACCTACTCTGTTCCTTCTTTTCATCAATGATCTTCTACAATCCCCATCTCCCTCTCTTCTTCATGCCTTTGCTGATGATTCTACCATTAACTCTTCCTCTGCCTTTTCTTCACAACCTTCATCTGTTACTCGCAATCAGTCTCGTATCACTCTTTCTTCTACTTTCAACTCCGATTTGCAGAGAGTATCTAAGTGGGGCACTCAAAATTTAGTTAAATTCAATGCCTCCAAAGACACAGTATTTGGCTATCTCTTCATCTTCTTCTCCTCCTGATAACGCAATTGTCTTCGAAACTAACGAAATTTACCCTCTTAATTCTATCAACATATTAGGAACCATATAAACTCTAACTTTTCTTGGAGGAATCACATAATCCAAATTTCTAAATCTACATCCAAATAATTGGGGGTTTTGTTTCGTTTTCGTCATTACCTTTCCTCTTTACAGTTACTTAAAATTATAAAGGTCTTATCTGTCCCTGCTTAGAATACTGCTCACACATCTGGGGTGCTTCGTCTTATACTTATCTCCTTGATAGGATTGAATCTAAGGCAGTCATACTCATTAATGATCCTTCTCTTACTTCTAATCTAGATTCTCTCTCTCTTCGCCGTAAGGTATCTTGGCTTTCTCTTTTCTATCACTACTACATCCATTGCTGTTCTGATGAGTTGGCGAGTTGCATCACTCTCCCACTGCCGAGGCCACGTAACACTCGCCAAGCGGCCTCATCTAACAGGTACTGTGTGGAAATTTGTAGCTTGCGGATTGGTTGGTGCAGCGACTGCTTCTTCCCATCTACCTCTAGACTCTAAAACTCTCTTCCTCCTTCTGTCTTTGCTTATTCTTATGTCCTTTCATCAAAAAGCAGATCTATCGTCATCTCAGAGCCTAGTCCTCCATATCTTTGGGTCCTCTGTACTCTGACTATTTTTTCTGTCTGTCGTTTTCCTTTGTGTAACATTACCTCATCTCTGCCTTGTCCTTAACCTTTTTCTTTTCCTTCGTTTTGGTATTTTCTTGTGCCCGGGCTTTTGTTGATGAGGGCAGTTTCTGCCTGTCCCTGTGTCACACTCATTAAAAAAAAAAAAAAAAAAAAAAAAAAAAAAAAAAAAAATATATATATATATATATATATATATATATATATATATATATATATATATATATATATATATATATATATATATATATATATATATATATATATATATATGCGCACTGTTAAAATGCTTGTGCAGCATCAAATAGTAAGAGAGTCCATGTTTTTACTAATTAATTATACAATTCATGCTTCTGGTTTCCACTAAATGCATCATCATCAGGTCCTCAATGTACCCTCTTGTTGTAAAGTTCTCCTCCTACTGTGCAATGGTGAGAGAGTTTTATAACCGGAGAGTGCATTGCCATCCCAAAGATTCCCTCAGTGGAAAGCAAAAGCCTGATATTGGGTAATTATTTAGTAAGCATATTTTCTACTGTGTTTATTGTTTTCATTATTATTAATATTATTATTATTTTTATCATTATTGTTATTGTTATTATTATTATTTTTATCATTATTGTTATTATTATTATTATTATTATTATTATTATTACTATTATTATTATTATTATTATTATTATTATTATTATTATTATTATTATTATTATTATTATTATTATTTTCAGCAAAATGAAACTCCAATTGGATTACGAGGCTTAAAGAAATTACAAACATGCTACTCCAAGCCATTGTTAAAAATTAATTATTACAAGATTTACAAAACCCAGGACAGAGTATGGTATGAAGACTCATTTCTGGAGACCTAGTGCTTCCCGGATGAATGGAATATTAAAATGCAGGTCACTTTAAAAGTATGACTTATGGAGGTGTAAATATATATTATTTAATATCACAGAGAGCCAATGGCTCATTTGTATTCTTTTTTCCAAAATGAGGCAGGCTTTCAAAGATTAAATGGTTTCACTAGTGTGGGCTTAAGCGGTTCATGAAGTTTCACATTCATTTGCTAATTTCTAGGATATCTTTCTATACCACACTAAAGTAGACTACTGCTTTTTCAAACACTACTACTACTACTACTACTACTACTACTACTACTACTACTACTACTACTACTACTACTACTAATAATAATAATAATAATAATAATAATAATAATAATAATAATGATAATAATAATAATAATAATAATAATAATAATAATAATAATAATAATAATAATAATAACAATAATAATAATAATAATAATAATAATAATAATAATAATAATAATAATAATAATAATAATAATAACAATAATAATAATAATAATAATAATAAAGTTACAGCTATCGACAGAAGGTAGAGCTAAATTGGTCGTTATCAAAGGGATCATTTTTATCTGAAGGAGAGAAAGAACCCATCTATTTAAGAGATCGTACCGAGACACTGTGACAAATAACGATACAGAGAGGAATCTCTCACAGAAGTCGTTAAGGAGTGTAGCAGGACAAAGTGAGAGCAGTTTTGACATTAGAAAGCTTCTTTTGGAGGTAAATCGTTTGCTATTATTTTGATAAAATTCAAGATTTTCTATTTAGGGTATCACTTGGGCATATAAGAATCGTATTTCTATCTAATGTTTTAATATGTTGTTATCTTCTGCTTTTTTTTTCTTGATATTGAATATTCTTTACCTGATATTAAATATAAGTAAGGTAGCAAACAAAAATAAAATCTATGTGATTTGCAAGCTCGCATACCTACCCACTTTAATGCATACAACTATCTACATATATATATATATATATATATATATATATATATATATATATTATATATATATATATATATATATATATATATATAAATATATATATATATATATATATATATATATATATATATATATATATATATATATATATATATATATAATATATATATATATATATATATATATCTTTGCCATATATAAGATATGTGAAAATCTATATGCTCTTGTCAGCAACTTTCAATTCCAAATTAAAGCTAGATAAAATAATTGAGAGAGAGAGAGAGAGAGAGAGAGAGAGAGAGAGAGAGAGAGAGAGAGAGAGAGAGAGAGAGAGAGAGAGAGAGAGAGAGAGAGAGAGAGAGGCCACAAAGAGTAGAGAATCTTGGATTCATTATGCACCATCAGAGGGAGTTTTATGTGTGGCCATTCTCCCGACTCTTTCTGAACCTCAGCCATCATAAACCTATAATTGTCTCGTCTGCCCAGGAGACAACTGGAGAAAATATCTCGCCTGACCTTTCCTG
>JAXCGZ010011629.1:47500-86977 GCA_037179515.1 Halocaridina rubra | reverse complement strand
GTGATTACCTAATTGTGTTTACGGGAAAGAGCCCAAAGCTCGTATCTTCCCGTCTCCTGATCGCTTCCATTTTATCCTTAGTCATACTTATCATACCTGTCCTTAAAACTATGGATTGAGATAGCATTAACTACCTCCTCGCTTAGCCAATTCCAATTATCAACTACTCTTACACTGAAAAAGTATTTCCTTACATCCTGCGAAGAAGTTTTCTTACGAAGCTTCAAACTATGACCTCTAGTTCTAGAGCCAGCCATATCAAAATATCGATCCCTATCCACTCTATCATAACCATGAAGGAATTTAAAGACTGTCACCATATCCCCCCTCACTCTTCTAGCTTCGAGTGATGGTAAGTCTAATTCCCTCAGCCTCTCATCATAACTGAGATTGCGTATTTCTGGCACCAGTTTCGTGGCATGTCTTTGAACTTTTTCAAGCTTAGCTATGTGCTTTTTCAAGTGCGGATTCCAAAAGGGGGCTGCATATTCGAGTTTTGGCCTCACATACGTTACATAAATATTTCTGAACATTTCCTTGTCCATGTGCCTGAAGGCTACCCTTACATTTGATAAGAATGCATATGCTGCCCTTACTATGCCATTTATATGTATTTCTGGAGACAAATCTGCCAGTATGTTTACTCCTAGATCTCTCTCATTTTCTGTCTCTTGAAGTTGTACTCCAGCCACCGAGTAGTCAAGCTTGGGCCTTCTTGCACTTGTACCCATTCTCATTACCTTACATTTTGAAGTATTGAATTTCATTAGCCACTTTTCTGACCACTCATGCAGATTATTTAGATCCTCCTGAAGTTCTCTACCATTGTTCTCGTTTTTTACTTTCTTCACAATCTTTGCATCATCTGCAAATATATTCATGAATGAATTTACAGACTCTGGTAGGTCATTTACATATACAAGGAACAAAAGTGGCCCTAAAACTGAACCCTGTGGAACTCCACTACTAACTCTTCTCCATTCAGACACTGAGTGTCTTACTCTAACCCTCTGTTCCCTTCCTTCTAAGTAAGTTTTTATCCATTCCAAAACATTTCCACCTATTCTAGCCATTGATTGCAGCTTCCTAATAAGTCTCCCATGTGGAACAGTGTCAAACGCTTTCTGGAAGTCTAGGAATATGCAATCTGCCCAGCCCTCTCTTTCCTGTAAGATTTGGATTACCTCATCATAAAATTCTAATAAGTTTGTTACTGTTGATCTACCTTCTCTGAAGCCATGTTGCCTCACTGACAAAACGTTGAAGGATTCCAAGTGAAGAGAGATATGTTTCCTTAGTAGTTTCTCCATAACTTTGCAAACTATGCTGGTCAAGGAAACTGGTCTATGGTTCAGAGCCGTATCCCTCCTTCCCTTTTTGAAGATAGGTATCACATTTGCTTGTTTCCAGCATCTTGGAATCTCCCCCGACTCCAGTGACTCCTTAAATATGATACTTAGTGCCACTGATATTGTGTTTGCGCATTTTTTAAGCACATGAGGGGATATGTCATCGGGACCTGTAGCTTTATGAACATCTAAATCCATCAGCGCTTTGCATACCTCTGTGGCTGTAAGGTTGATGTTCTCTAATACCGGCCCTTGAGCTTCTATCACTGCAATCTGAGGGGGTGGGGTATTTTCTACTGTAAATACTGACTGAAACTCCTTGTTCAATTCTTTGCAGATCTCTTCATCCGTCTCAGTGATGCTTCCATCCGCTCTCTTTAGCCTTAAAACCTGTTCTTTTACCTTCAGTTTTCCTCTGATAGAGCTGTGGAAAAGCTTGGGATTTTCTTTAGCCTTCCTGGTGATGTCCCTCTCATAGTGATTACCTAATTGATTACCTAATTGTGTTTACGGGAAAGAGCCAAAAGCTCGTATCTTCCCGTCTCCTGATCGGTTCCATTTTTAGACTTAGTGATACTTATCATACCTGTCCTTAAAACTATGGATTGAGATAGCATTAACTACCTCCTCGCTTAGCGAATTCCAATTATCAACTACTCTTACACTGAAAAAGTATTTCCTTACATCCTGCAAACAAGTTTTCTTACGAAGCTTCAAACTATGACCTCTAGTTCTAGAGCCAGCCATATCGAAATATCGATCCCTATCCACTCTATCATAACCATGAAGGAATTTAAAGACTGTCACCATATCCCCCCTTACTCTTCTAGCTTCGAGTGATGGCAAGTCTAATTCCCTCAGCCTCTCATCATAACCGAGATTGCGTATTTCTGGCACCAGTTTCGTGGCATGTCTTTGAACTTTTTCAAGCTTAGCTATGTGCTTTTTCAAGTGCGGATTCCAAAAGGGGGCTGCATATTCGAGTTTTGGCCTCACATAGGTTACATAAATATTTCTGAACATTTCCTTGTCCATGTGCCTGAAGGCTACCCTTACATTTGATAAGAATGCATATGCTGCCCTTACTACGCCATTTATATGTATTTCTGGAGACAAATCTGCCAGTATGTTTACTCCTAGATCTCTCTCATTTTCTGTCTCTTGAAGTTGTACTCCAGCCACCGAGTAGTCAAGCTTGGGCCTTCTTGCACTTGTACCCATTCTCATTACCTTACATTTTGAGGTATTGAATTTCATTAGCCACTTTTCTGACCACTCATGCAGATTATTTAGATCCTCCTGAAGTTCTCTACCATTGTTCTCGTTTTTTACTTTCTTCACAATCTTTGCATCATCTGCAAACATATTCATGAATGAATTTACAGACTCTGGTAGGTCATTTACATATACAAGGAACAAAAGTGGCCCTAAAACTGAACCCTGTGGAACTCCACTACTAACTCTTCTCCATTCAGACACTGAGTGTCTTACTCTAACCCTCTGTTCCCTTCCTTCTAAGTAAGTTTTTATCCATTCCAAGACATTTCCACCTATTCTAGCCATTGATTGCAGCTTCCTAATAAGTCTCCCATGTGGAACAGTGTCAAACGCTTTCTGGAAGTCTAGGAATATGCAATCTGCCCAGCCCTCTCTTTCCTGTAAGATTTGGCTTACCTCATCATAAAATTCTAATAAGTTTGTTACTGTTGATCTTCCTTCTCTGAAGCCATGTTGCCTCACTGACAAAAAGTTGAAGGATTCCAAGTGAAGAGAGATATGTTTCCTTAGTAGTTTCTCCATAACTTTGCAAACTATGCTGGTCAAGGAAACTGGTCTATAGTTCAGAGCCGTATCCCTCCTTCCCTTTTTGAAGATAGGTATCACATTTGCTTGTTTCCAGCATCTTGGAATCTCCCCCGACTCCAGTGACTCCTTAAATATGATACTTAGTGCCACTGATATTGTGTTTGCGCATTTTTTAAGCACATGAGGGGATATGTCATCAGGACCTGTAGCTTTATGAACATCTAAATCCATCAGCGCCTTGCATACCTCTGTGGCTGTAAGGTTGATGTTCTCTAATACCGGCCCTTGAGCTTCTATCACTGCAATCTGAGGGGGTGGGGTATTTTCTACTGTAAATACTGACTGAAACTCCTTGTTCAATTCTTTGCAGATCTCTTCGTCCGTCTCAGTGATGCTTCCATCCGCTCTCTTTAGCCTTAAAACCTGTTCTTTTACCTTCAGTTTTCCTCTGATAAAGCTGTGGAAAAGCTTGGGATTTTCTTTAGCCTTCCTGGTGATGTCCCTCTCATAATCTCTCTCTGCCTCTCTCCTTTTACTTAGGTAGTCATTTCTTGCTCTTTTGTAGGTTTGCCAGGCATTTATGTTTTTTCTCCTCCTATACCTTTTCCAGCATTTGTCTCTCCACTCCTTAGCTCTTTTACACCCATTATCGAACCATTTCTCTCTGGCATGAATTACACCTACTTTGGTGACAGGTATGCAGCAATCTACTATCTTCCCATATTTCTCACAAAAGATGTCATACATTTCTTGTACAGATTTGTTGTAAAATAAGGTTCTCCAGTCAATAACTGCAAAAAGCTCATTCATTTTGATGTAATCTCCTTTCGGATAGTTCCTCCTCATGTCCTCAGTGCCTCTACTCTCAGGAAGAATGTCTTCAATGATATACTCCATCAACAACACACAGTGGTCACTCTTTCCAATTGGTGGTTCATACTCAATATTTTCAATATCCAACACATTATCTGTGAACACCAGATCAAGTAGTGATGGCTCATCCCCACCCCTGGCTCTTGTTGGTTCCATTACATGTTGGTGTAGGAAATTCCCTTGTACGCAATCTAGGAATCTTGCCCCAAATGAGTCCTCACCACTGTGTGGGTCAAGATTTATCCAATCTATCTCTTTATGATTAAAGTCTCCCATAATCAAAATCCTACATTTTTTCTCCCGCGCCATGTTAACAACTGAGTTTATGACTTCAATCGTACCTATATGACTTTCCTCATAAATTTCAAGCCTATTTTGGTTCCTTGGTGGGTTGTATACAACAGTTATTATAATGCTCTCTGACCCAGTATTTATGCGAGCAACAAGAAATTCCCTGAACTCACTTTCTATAGCCAAGTTTATTTCTTCAACTTGAATCCTCTCACTTATGAGCAGTGCTATCCCTCCACCAGTCCTCTCAGATCTTTCGACCCTTAGTATTCTGAAGCCCTTAGGAAAAACTGTGACACTGTTTATGTCCTCACTCAACTTAGTCTCTGTAATTGCTACTATATCTGCCTTACTGTTGTGAATCCTATCTTTTAATTCTACTGCCTTACCAGCTAATCCATCAGCATTTGTGTATAACAATCTTAATGAGGCCCCATCCCCTGATCTTCTGTCATTATCTTCTTTATCTCCCCTTTGTCTGGAAGTATTCTGTAACGAAAATTTTTCTTCTCTTCTTCATTTCTTTCATCATTTAACCTTCTTGCCTCTTGCAACAAATTTTTGATCTTTCCCATCTCTTCCTGTGTTCTGTATCGTCTAATGAACACTTCTTTGCATTCTTGAAGGTCTTTTAGACTTTTTTTTCTGAACAATATTTCCCTACATGTCTCCCCTCTCTCAAAGGTTACTTTTGTTGGTCTCGGCTTTCTTTCCCTCGAATATTTACCTAGTTGGTGTATGTTTACAATATCCTCAGGACCACATACTACTCCAAGCTTTCTTATCAGGTCTACAACGTTAGCTTTATTTTCTTCAAGTCTCCCCTGCCATGTTGGCTCCTGGGATTCACTTATGCCTGAGATTACCACTGTCTTCTCCTTATCAAGTGCCTGTCTGATGAGTGGGTTTGCCCTTTCCATCACAACGTCTTTCATTTTTTCGATTACTGTCTCTTTATAGTCAACTGTTTGTATGTTTTCCAGTGCCACCACCTTTACAGCCTCTTTTACTGCCACATTCCCCTTTAGTGCATCAGCAAAGGAAGTTTTCATGGCATCATTTTCCATATTCAGCTCCTGGAACTCTTTTCTGAACTGTTCAATGTTTTCCTTAATCTGAACATTCCAAGCAGCAATCTCGTCTCTCTCAGAAGAGAGCAGTGAACTAACATCTAATTCCTTTAGGTTGTCATTTAGCTGTTTGTTTTTATCTTCTTGTTTAGAAATTCTAGATTCTAGTTGACTCTTTTCCCCTTCCAGCTTCTTTATTCTTTTTTCTAGTTCCTTTCTCTCCTGCCCTTGTGCTTTATTTGCTTCCTCCAAAGATCTTATTTGTTCTCTGAGTGTTTCATTCTCTTTCATTTCTCCATCCATATTCCGAATTTTATCATCAAGGCCCATAACCATTTCCTCCAACTTCTTGATTCTCTGTTTAAGTCCCCTGATGACTACCCCCTCTCCCGACCCATGGGCGGGAGAGGTTTGGGACAGAGATGGCTTCATTTTTATGTTCTCCCTCTCACAGAATATAGAAAGAAGACGAGAAAGAGAAAAAAAAAAAGAAGAAAAGAGAAAAACTTCTAATTTACCTTCACACAGAATTTTTATATCTCCGTATAAGTGCTATTTAGTGACTCAGTTTGTCTCCTTTCTGGTAACACACATCTTAACTTAAAAACTTGACCATGGTAATTTAAGTATAAAAAGAAAAAGAAAAACAAAAGTCAAACCTGAAGGAAAATTCGAATTTGTGTTCGAGGTGGCACCCACCTGTTTCTGTTATATATTCTTCATAACTGATAAACTGATTTGCTAACCAAGATATGTTATCACGGGATTTAGACTTTACATTTAACTCAATATATATACAAAATAACAAAATAGTAAAAGAGAAAGCTAAAAGAAAAGCAAAAAAAAAAATGAAGAAAATAGGACTGCTGTACTACTTGGCAACTTAACTCTGTACTGTTGACAGGTGGGTATTTGGTAATTTTTTTTTCTTTTATTATTCAATTTTTTCGTGTATCAAGCTAACTAACTAGTTAATATAAATGGGAAGGATACTGATTTTAACAATATATAGAACCACAGGATCAGGTAAAACGGCTTAAGAGCTTTCCCCAGTTTACACAAAAAATTAGGTAATGTGGTGTGATGGCTCCACGTCTGGCAACTCTTCTAGATTTCCCTCAAGGCAGAAACTGGACGGCAGCTTCTCTCTCTTCCTCACGAAAAAGTTCTCAATTTTTTTTCCTTTAATATGAACAGTCTCGTCTTACAACAAATATTAGTTTTTGTACTCACAATACTCTGCAGGATTTCAGATATATGGAAATTATGGTAAAGTTTTCCACTAAGCACTTTAGTCACTCGAAACAGTTAAAAATTTAAGAGGAGCAATTCCGTGTGTCACTGAACGCTCATGTTTTACCTGGTAAGACATACAGATGCCAGCTCTTGATTTAAATATTGTATACAACAATAGCCATGTAGTGTAAACTGCATAGGTATGGAAGACTGTTTTGAGAGAATTCATAAATAAAGGAAGAAGTGAAGTTGATGAAAAAAAATTAAAAGATACAGTGTTACCCCGGTTATTCGCGCTTTTTGGTTCGCGTTCTCACTCTATCGCGGTTTTTTTTTGGGATAAATTATTATTTTATTTTATGGGTATACGCAAAAATATTAAAATATTGAAAAAAAACATTTTCAGTATTTTCATTTTTTTTTTTTTTAATTTACGTTGCGTGCTGTTATTTATAATGTAAAGGGTGGTTTTTTAACAGTGCAGGGAGGGTTTATACAGTTCGTAAACGAAAAAATAATTGTAAATGAGTATGTGTGTCACGTCATTATCACCTCATTCACCGTAATTTTATCTATCACTTTCATAAAAATTTACGTTGCTTGCTGTTATTTATAATGTAAAAGGTGTTTCTTTAACAGTGCAGGGAGGGTTTATACAGTACGTAAACGAAAAAATAATTGTAAATGAGTATGTATGTCACGTCATTATCACCTCATTCACTGTAATTTTATCTATCACTTTCATAAAAATTTACGTTGCTTGCTGTTATTTATAATGTAAAGGGTGTTTTTTAACAGTGCAGGGAGGGTTTATACAGTACGTAAACGAAAAAATAATTGTAACTGAGCATGTATGTCACGTCATTATCACCTCATTCACCGTAATTTTATCTATCACTTTCATAAAAAATTTCGTTGCTTGCTGTTATTTATAATGTAAAGGGTGTTTTTTCAACAGTGCAGGGAGGGTTTATGCAGTACGTAAACGAAAAAATAATTGAAAATGAGTATGTATGTCACGTCATTATCACCTCATTCACCGTAATTTTATCTATCACTTTCATAAAAATTTACGTTGCTTGCTGTTATTTATAATGTAAAGGGTGTTTTTTTTAACAGTGCAGGGAGGGTTTATACAGTACGTAAACGAAAAAATAATTGTAAATGAGTATGTATGTCACGTCATTATCACCTCATTCACTGTAATTTTATCTATCACTTTCATAAAAATTTACGTTGCTTGCTGTTATTTATAATGTAAAGAGTATTTTTTTAACAGTGCAGGGAGGGTTTATACAGTACGTAAACGAAAAAATAATTGTAAATGAGCATGTATGTCACGTCATTATCACCTCATTCACCGTAATTTTATCTATCACTTTCATAAAAATTTACGTTGCTTGCTGTTATTTATCATGTAAAGGGTGTTTTTGTAACAGTGCAGGGAGGGTTTATACAGTACGTAAACGAAAAAATAATTGTAAATGATATGTATGTCACGTCATTATCACCTCATTCACTGTAATTTTATCTATCACTTTCATAAAAATTTACGTTGCTTGCTGTTATTTATAATGTAAAGGGTGTTTTTTTAACAGTGCAGGGAGGGTTTATACAGTGTAAACGTAAAAATATATTAAAATATCTATGTACATATAGGCGGATCCTACTTCGCGGATTTCCTGGTTCGCGGCGGGTCCCGGAACCGAACTACCGCGATAAGTGAGGCAACACTGTATTGCAGTTTCAAGAAGAGGAGCCCTTGATTAATGAATAATTCAGCAAAATGGCTAAGGGGCATTGACAAATGAAGAAAACTATTGTAAAAATAGGAGAGTGAAACTTTGAAACAACTACTGTGCTATTGTAACTTTACAAACTTCATGAAGAGGAACAATAACAAAATCTATTCATAGTCAACCACTTTTTTGGCCAAGTTTTAATACCTATCGGCTTCAAGAGTCAACACCATTAGATAAAGGAGGCTATACTTCAGCACCTCAGAATCCAATATCAACAAGCCTCTGATTCCTCCCAGATATTTCTCTTTACTGTACAGCAGTTACCATCTGCAACACTCAAGTCATCATTATCCATCACCCATAACTCATAATGTTTCAATACAGCATGTCAAAAGTCAACCTATTACAACATTAGTGATTCACACTCTCCATATCCAATAATTTGAGATTGGGAAAACTCTGATATATATACAGTATATATATATATATATATATATATATATATATATATATATATATATATATATATATATATATATATATATATATATATATATATATATATATATATATATATATATATATATATATATATATATATATATACTCCCCAACTTACAAACGAGACAGGTTCCAGAAGTCCATTCGTAAGTAGAAATGTTCATAAGTTGGCTTAGGTAGGGGAAAAAAGCACTGTTCAGTATATATACATGCAGTACAGTACAGCATTTAGGCTAAAGACACTTTACTACATAAAGCATAAAATATACAGTATTAATGAATTTTAATACAGTAATAATAATGTAATAATACAGTACCATACAGCACAGCAATACATACAATAATACATGGCTAGGTAGGTTTTTGTTCGCATCTGTGAATGTTAGTAACTCGGTTGTTTCTAAGTAGGGGAGCTTCTGTGTATATATACAGTAATCCCTCGTTTATCGCGGGGGTTCGGTTCCAGAACCGGCTGCGATAGGTGAAGTTCTGCAAAGTAGGAAAACTTTTTTTTTTTTTTTTTTTTTATAAAGATGATTATGACACCAGGACGGCCCAAAAATTATAAAATAAAACAGCCTTTATCAGGCTGCAAAGAGAAACAGAGATGGAGAGTGTAATGACCTGTCAGATGTGAAATGATTATAAAAGATGTGTAATGAATATCCAGCTCTCTGCTGGGTTTTAATATACCTCTGCATTACTTTCATGATGTCTATTGCAAAAATTCTCCTTAGATCTTATTATTATTATTATTATAATTATTATTATTATTATTTTTATTATTATTATTATTATTATTATTTTTAACAATAATTTTCCTTTGATGATGATTGTGGAGATTATTATTATTATTATTATTATTATTATTATTATTAATATCATTATTATTACGAATTTGTAATTAAACAATTATTTTACAATAAATAATGTAGTGTTGGTTGAATGAACAAGAGTTAATTAAAGATATCTCTCTCTCTCTCTCTCTCTCTCCAATATTCTATTCTACCCAACCCCCCACACTCTCTTTGTCCCAGTCAACTAGGGAGGGGCACTGTACACAGTTATTAAAGTAAATAAACCAACAGATGTACAAACAATGATGAGCCCTTAATAATAATAATAATAATAATAATAATAATAATAATAATAATAATAATAATAATAATAATAATAATAATGATGATAATAATCTCCACAATCATCATCAAAGGAAAATTATTGTTAAAAATAATAATAATAATAATAATAATAATAATAATAATAATAATAATAATAAGATCTAAGGAGAATTATTGGAATAGACATCATGAAAGTAATGCAGAGGTATATTAAAACCCAGCAGAGAGCTGGATATTCATTACACATCTTTTATAATCCCTTCACATCTGACAGGTCATTACACTCTCCATCTCTATTTCTGTTTACAGTCTGATAAAGGCTGCTTTATTTTATCATTTTTTGGCCCATCCTGGTGTCACAATAATCTTAATTTTTTTTTTTTTTTTTTTTTTTTTGCTAAAAAAAAAATCCTCGTTACAGTGAATCCGCGATTGGTTAACCGCGAAATAGCAAGGGATTACTGTATATATATATATATATATATATATATATATATATATATATATATATATATATATATATATATATATATATATATATATATAATCTTGTTCTTTTTTTCCGCATTTTTTTAACCGCGAAATTGCAATAACGCCCCCAAAAAATAACAGTAAAAAAATACGAAATTCGCGAATAACGCCCATGCAAAAGAATTTGAAAAAAAAAATTTCATTTTAATAAAAAATCGACTGCCTTGGAGGCACTTTTTCGCCATCCTCCTCCTATTATATCGCTTAATGCGATAGAATATTATGAAGAAAATTGAAAATAAGCATTAAGAACAAACAGCAAACTGATTTTCAATAAAATATCATCAGAGAAATAGCGTGTTGCATCAGCTGATATGGAAGTAGCAAAACGTTTGCCGATAGAGGTTCATTCTCCCGCACCCTACTCCTCTTCTACCGCTTAATGCGATCGAATATTAAGAAGAAAATTGAAAAAAAGCATTAAGAACAAACAGTAAACATATTTCTAATATAATATTGTCAGGGAAATAGCATGTGAGGGTGCATCAATGATAAGGAAGTAGCAAAACATTTACCGACAGAGGTTTGTTCACCCGCATCCTACGCCTCTTCTACCACTTACTGCGATTGGATATTATGTAGAAAATTGAAAAAAAGCATTAAAAACAAACAGCAAACATACTTTTAATATAAACTCCTCAGGGAAATAGCGTATGAGGGTGCATCAGCTGATACGGAAGTGTGACAAAACGTATGCATCCTCGTCCTCACTGCCACCATCAGTGTTGTCAGAATATATGAATGAGAGAAATGATAAATATAAAAAAATATACATGTAAGATGGTAAGTTATTTCAAGTATCTTAAAGATGAAGTACATTTTTATTTAAATTACAGTACTACCAGCTTGTAATTAATATATATCTTAAAATGTACCATACATTTGAAAATAGAAACATCCGATTTATCTGGCAACATTATCTAAACCTAAAGGATGTCAAGAAATTAAATGTGTTACAGCTTAAAGCATCTAGCTTTATAAGTGCCAACAAGAATATATAAGAAAAATATTTAAGCACTCATAAGACATATGTGGTACTATATTAAAGAACATATCTAAGTAGAATATTGATATACAGTACTGTATATGCAAACAATAAAAAATGTGCTGCCAAGCAAAGGGTATAAAACCAATCTAAGCTAAGGATGATTTTTAAACTATTTTCTTACACAGCTAAGTAACTTGATTTACCTAACCAGAACACCCTTGTATAAGCTAAAAATCTACAGGCTATACGTACAGCATTTGGTAGGCATGCATAAGTTAAACGAAATCTTAGAAATACAGGCTCTGGGGAGTATATTTAAAAGACATGATGTTAACCATGTTTGCAAAAATATTTTTCAAGCTTTAGAATTAATAATTAAAAGTATACTAGCTGCAAATTATGAAGGGGTAGTATGCGTTACAGCAGTTGGTAGAGTAAAATGCAAGTCTGCTCTATTAAGAAAGATAAAAATTCAATCTGGGATCTTTTATTAAAGAATGCTTACTCTGAAAATAAGAAATCCTCTAAAAAAGACATTTATTATGAACATCTAATATAATGCATTTATCTTTTATTCTGGATAAGAACAGCTCGACCATTTTCCATTAGTGAGATGAAATGTCAAATAGGTTCAAAACTATGGTACCATAATATGGAACCATAGTCTTGAACCTATTTGACATTTTATTAACTTAAGAATTCAAGTTAATAAAAAACTTTGATGATGATTACAATCAAACTTTTATGAAAATACTTGAAAGCAATATCATGTTTAACCATAATTAATCCATTAAACTTATAGCATCCTTTTTATGCATATATTTCCTTGCTAGTCAATACATATTTTACAAAAAAAATTAATTTTAGTTATGAAATTGCAGGTATCCATGACTGACCTTCCCAGTAATCAGCAGCAGGTTTCATCTATGATATATTATACGAAACTTGCTGCTGATTACTGGGAAGGTCAGTCATGAATACCTGCAATGTCATAACTAAGATGAAAGTTTATTTGGTAAAATATGTACTGCATAGCAAGGAAATATATGCAGAAAAAGGATGCTATAAGTTTTATGGATTAATTATGGTTAAACGTAATATTGCTTTCAATCATCAAACATTTGTATTAACTTAAATTTCTTAGTACTGCTGCAAAAGTTGTTGAACTGCAAAATGCGTTTTACTCTTAGTCCAGAAGAAATGCCGAGAAGTTGTGTTGCAATTGGTTATACCTATAACAATCTTTTGGAAAAGCCTGGATTGACATATTACATCTTACCCAACCAAGAAAAAATGGCCAAAGAATGGAAGCATTGGACGTAAGCCAAGAAATGAGTTATTGTTATTGTTCCAGCAGTGATCATCTTTATCGTGATAACATCCTCCAGAGCTACAACTCAGAAAAGGAGCAGCAAGAGGTCAAAACTGCCAGAAACAAGCCCTGAGCCTCATGTAGCAAGAGAACATGAAAGAGGCTTCAGTTGCCTTGGCGATTACCTCTCAGGGAAAGTATGTTGTGTGGGTAGCTTATGCGATTGTGTGTGGTGCATTCTTCCAGTTAGAAGGAGTCTTTGATAAATTACCACTGGAGAGTCATTTCTCAGTGTACAAAATATGTTTAGTAAGTGTTGTGTTGAGAAATGAGGTACCGGTCCAAGTGACCAGTCTCTCCCAGGTTCTTATGCCCTGTGAGGGTCAGGGGTTGGTATTGGCAGATTGTTCTCTTTTGATGCTGCTCTTCTGAGATTAGATTGGACCTACAATGAAGACGGTGCCACTCCAGGCCCCCATGGAACAAGTAAATGCAGATAGAAGCCTATGAACTTCTAATGGGAAATATGTTGACATCTGTTCTAAACATATTATTGAAGGTGTGCATTTTTCAACTATTCTATTAAATAGAGAGATCCTAAGCACATCAATGGAAGCAATGATCACTAACTTAAGAAAATGAGTTGGCCTAAGCCAATGATGATGATGCTTCAAAGGAAACGCCAGGAAGCATTAGCGATGGTATAGAATGCTAGAAATAACAGAGATACTCTTGATGTGCTCCTGATGGCGAATTATTTTAATGGAATTCGTAGACTTTAACCATGAATGGAGCCTCGCTTTCTCCTTGAATACCAGTAAACTTATAATGGTATATTACTTCATAGTTTATACAATTAATTTCATATACAGTACAGTATTTACTCTGCAATTTTTCGCTGTGAGATCCGTGAGGATTAATTTCAAATTTCTACATATTTCCTTCTCTTAACAGGAATTTTATTTTTTTCAGACCCCACTCACTCAGATTTGTTCCATCCGTGGTCACACATACACCAAAGCTTTGTACCTCCAAGATTTAGAAAATTTTACAAAATGTAGATACTTTCCTCCCACTTTTCTGAGTTCAGCACTGCCCTTGATACAGTGAGTAAAATTTTCACTCCTAATATAATCTTGCATGAAATGCGATTTTGGAATTAATTACTAGTTATAATTCTGCAGGAAAATTACCCATTTTCATCACAATATCATGCAAAACTTTCAAAAACAGAGGGCATTAGTGAAAAATGTTCAAAGTGAGGAGGCTTGTGGCATCCTTTCAAAAATTAAGCAAATACCTGTAACATTTCTGCTACTAAGTGTATCATCTGCAATTAATTTAAATGAGGTGTTAAAGAGCTAAAGTATACACTAATGAGAGCAAAATCATCATTATTCAACACCACTGCTTAAGGAAGCAGGGAGCACCCTTTAGTAACTAAGTTTGGGTCACAATTTTACCAACACCACATACTCTAGAATGGTGTAAATTTGTAATGCTGCACGAGTAAAGAAAAATCTGGAAACTCTAACACTCAGGGTAAATAATTATCTCTAGCTATTTCCACTTAACATGATGATTCTGAATCATAAGTCACAGCCTTATGCCTATTCTCTTTTACGTATCATACTGAGTTCTTCCTCTCTATTCTACAGTTGTTACTATGAGTGGTTTACTCCTTTAAAACCTTTTAAATTAAATACTACATTAGAATCTATACCTTCACCATTAAATAAAAACATGCACCTACTAAAGTTATAAATTTGGAATGTGAAAACATCCATAAGAGGGTGTTCTTCCAATATGTGCTCTACCGACAGTCAATAATCTACCATTGTATTTGACCAAAATATAAAAAAAAAGAAAATAATAAAAAAGAATATATTTACAAATATTAAGGGAAAGACCTAACCTGTGTTAATTGTATATTTAGGTAAATCAAATTGAAAAACCCTGGTAGATCACATATTGAAATGTTAATGTTCGCAGTAGATCACATATAAGAACAGCCCCATTTTAGTATGCAAGCTATAATCTGGTGAATTTCAGACTCCCCTCAGTGTGAAGATGAATAAGAGGGATAGGCAATAGTAATTCACTGACACCCCTGCTGGCTAGTACAGTGGTAACGCGCTGGCTTCGCATTCACGAGGTCGAAAGATCGGTTCCCGTCCAAGACCGAGAGTTTAAGCTGTTTACTGGCAGGAACTGCTGTGGTTGGACACCACAGTGGGGGGTTGGGGCTTACCCTGGCTGACGAATACCCATTGTATTGAAATGGAAATAAAGGTTTTTTTTTTCTCTCTCTCCCCTTCCCCACTCTATGGATGTCCTCTAGTTAAGCTAAATGTCAAATTAATATTCCATACCTAGCCTTGCATTTGCAAAATGCATCTAGAAGTATTTCCTCCTTATCAGCTACAATGGATCTTCATTAAGCTTTTGATAATGTATGACTGGTGCTAGCCGTACCTTATCTTTGACTTTTTAGTTGTCAAATACCAACATTTTGTTAAATCAGCCACTTTGGAATTGGTTGTAAATCTCAAGTCCTTTTCATAATTTCATTGCTTCATACTACATACAGTACCCCTGAGAAATTTAAAATCTTTTTACTTTCAACGAAGCAAACATTAATACAGAGGGTGCAAATCCACGTAGCATATAAGACTTTGGGGTTTAAGAGGGAACGTCCAGTGACACTCAAATATTTTTATTTTTTTGTGTTAAAATATTTCATTTAATGAGAGTCGGGCCTCTACGTTAATCATAAAACTTAGAAGCAGTAAACACCAGTAGTTGCAAAGGAAATATACCCAATCATTTAAGAAATAGAAAACTATTGGAAAAGATACGTTGTATGCACCCTTTCCATAGCCTACCCGAAAATCAGCGTTATCATCACTTCCAGAAATGTGCTACTTTTTCTTTATGGGTGACACTGGGACAGGTGTGAATATTGCCCTCATCGGACCTGGACACCACTAAAACATCAAAACAAAGAAATATTAGAACTAAGGACAAAGCAGAAATATGAGAATCATGAACAATAGGAAAATAACAGGCTGAAAGCATAGTCGAAGTAAGGCAGACCTAGAGATTTGGCAGGATTTAGCCCTGAGATGACTATAGATTCGCATTTAGAAGAAAGCTGGGCCATGGAGGAAGAGAGTTCCAGAGTCTGGAGGTGGAAGGGAAAAAGCTCCCACTGCATCGACCTATCCGCTGAATAAACACCAAATTTCACCCTATTAAGGTTAGGTTAATTGGGATAAGTCAGTTAGACTGAGTTATATAAGTACCCACCAATATCGGCCCTAACACAAAATATAGTGATTTCCGATAAAAAGTTAACATATTAATTCAAAACACATCAAGATCTATCAGAAAATATTAGTTTAGTCTAAAAACTGAAGTGGTACATTAAATGAATCTTAACCAAAAATATTAATGTAAGTTAACAAACCCAAGCTCTTCCGTGGGTTTTCACAAGCATCAGGCAACTGAACTAATGGTTATTCCGTGAATTCTCCTATATATTGTTGGTAACTTCCTTTCGTAAGTATCCTTGCATCTTCATCAAGCGAACCACCATTAACGCATGACATACTGTGCTTGGAACTAGCGAAAATAATAAATAAAAGCTTCGGATGGTACGAAACAAGGTTATTCGTTTTCAATTAGTGGTTTTGTTGCTGTAGGGACATGGCGCAAGTAAGAACAAATCCGACATTACATCACTTAATACAGTTTTCTTGATGTTCTATGTTCCTGGGTGGGATGGAGGTGTATATTAAGTACACAGTAGATGTGTTCAAACTGACAAACATTTGTGAAGGTGAAATTATAATACTTAATTTATGTCCATTAAAGCCACACTGCAAATAATACAAGCGTATTTGCGACTGCCTATACGTCTACTTCTAAGGGCTCTTAAAGAATTGTGATCTGACTCTAATGAAGGTTAAGTTAGATTAGCCTGGAATTTGAGCTAGGCCTTTATCAACAGCGTCCAACGAAAAGTTTCACCTTTCAAGTCTTTATGAACTCCTAAGTCTATATCTATCTAGTATAGCATTCATAGAAGGTTATTTCAAACATAGCTTCTAAACTTATGTAAACCTCCTCCTTATTAATTCACAAATTCGGGAAAATAATAAGTCTGTTCGCATAATAAAAAAATAATAATAATAAATATGACTTCTTGAACAAGATTTGCATCCGGTTAAGTCATGTCAAAGCTTTAAAACTTGCATCATATTTACGAAAACATTACGATAAATTTCGCAATTAAGAGAGGCTGTTGGTTTAAACATGTCATGAGGAGGGATCAGGAGTATTTTGGGAGGAGGGTGTTGGAGATGGAGGTGTCACGGAGGATGAAAAGGGGGAGACCAAAGCGAAGGTGGATGGAGTGTGTAACAACTGATATGGAACAAAATGATAATACAGTGGATGACGTCGAATATAGTAATAGTTGGAAACGGCTTTCCAGAAATAGCGACCCTGCATGAGCGGGAAAAGCTGTAGTGGAAGAAGAAGAAGAACGTCTGTTGACACTCCTTCCTAAAGGCTTCTCTCTCTCAAACATTCCTGCCACAGCCCCCCCCCCCACCAACACTCGTTTGAGTTTTGTTACAAGTGTTGCAATAAATATGCATGTTGTTGCGTGTGGGTATATTATTAGTTGACATTTCCTTTATTTGTGCAATCGCAATGCAGCGAAAACTGGATTCTGATGATGGAAGTGAATGCTAAGGAGCAAGTTATATTATATTCAAGATATTTATTTACTTCACTATAAATACACGGGATTGGGTAAGATATTTCTTATTTCATTTTTTATGTTGTCATATGGCGATTTGAATTAATAAGTTAGTGCTCATTATCACACCATAAGTAGTAAAATGAAAATACGAGACACTGAAAAAATATCTAAAGCCAATAAAAATAATAATTTTAATCATCAGCAAAATTGGGGTTGAACCAACCAAAGTAAACCAGTCAAGCATAACCTACCTCGTTCGATATTTATACGAACTTTGGATGTGAAGTAAACATCTACCACTAAATGTGTTGTTGAAACCGTGAAATGGCTTAGTGATAAGTGAATGAAAATGAAGAAATACAATTTTAAATTTATCAGCAACCTAAGCAAATAGATTTATTAAGCTTATGTGTTACTGTAACTCTAAGGATAGTTTAAGCAGCCTCAAATTGATCATTCTTATAGTATGGTGAAGAACTTGATCTTGAACCATAGTACAACTGAAATGTTAGCTTTAGTAATTACCATTGCTTTGGGGCGCCAGTACCTAACCAATACCCGCACCTACAAATGAAAGTAAAATGAGCGATTTCATTTTTATTATTCACGAATTTACATAGATTTTTTAAAATTTAGTAAGTAATTAAATATTTTTAGTTTTTGGTTTTGAGTTTTTATCTGTATGGTTCATGCAATAAGAAACTGTGGCAAACTTTGACTACACATGCTTGCCATAAAGTTGACTGTTTTTTTCTGTTACTGATGTTATATCTTCTGTTATGGTTTACACTGCTGTTAGACATCACTTGTTTTGAGAATATAAAATTCAGTACACTTATTTTGTTGTAATAACTTAAACGCCATCCTAAGTATAGAAGTAAAGATATGAAGTACTTCCATAGTAATTTGTGTGTATCTTTTTATTCTTTGAAATTGGTATATTGCAATCTATCAGTCCAGATGCTGTATCCCCAAGGGCTGTAGCAACCAGAATGTCACTCATTCAACATTTTTTGTTTATGCTTGGATTAGTATGTGGTGTAATCTCCATTTTATTTTCTTAAACACTAGTCGATGACTCTTCTAAATGCCGATCTCTTTTGAAGTGTGTTGCAAGCTTTGCTTTCACCCCTTCATTTTGATTTGAAGTTCCTCTGCTTACTCCACTGCTCCATTCTTGATCTTGAAAGAGATGGCATCCCCATATTATGGAAATAAATCCTCTATACCCCCATCTTCTCTACCCATCACCAAAATGGTTAACCAGTGTATGGCCACTGTTGTAGACTGATGCATTTTTTAAGCCACAGATGAGAGTTGGGTTGTAATGATTCTATTGTTTATCAAGATTGATACTTCCTTCATACAGTTGTAGTTCCATAGCCCTACACAGCTAGAATATAATATGCATACCAAGTAGCAAGCACAAAATGCAGTGATAGGTTACATTGAGAAGCTATACAGTATTGTATAATTATATGTACAATTAATCAGAGTGGATATGGAAGGAGTATAAATGCCATTTGAATCACATTTTGAAGCTTGTCGATTAGTATTGAATCTGAGGGCTTGAATTTTATAATCCTTTACAATCCAAGGAAGACTTTTTTAAAGCAAAATTAAAAGGTTATGAACAATATGATTTGTATTAATTGTACAAGGTAATAAGAAAAGGAAACATTGGTCTATTTCAATCACATTCCTACACCTCGGGTTCCTTGATGTACTATTGTTTATTTTATTGTAATGACAGTATAGTGACCCTACCTAGGAATATGGCTCTGGCATTGTATATGACTAAAATTCCACTGAAATGAAATCCATTACACCATGATAAGAGTTCTTTTCAAAATTTTCTCTTGACTTATGTTTAGATGTAAGTCCCCAGTATTTTTCTCTTTGAAATTCTGCATTCTGTACCCCTGTCCATTTATCGTTGTATTGACCTCAGTTCCTGACACATTTGCTTTGTTCTGTCTCAGACCATTGTGAAAAGGTTTTATTTTTTTGGATTACTCTGTAGAAGATGCCAGATTGTAGGTTACAAGGAAATGCAAATATTAGTTCTGCCATTTCAGCCTGTCAAGTATTTCTGCTGTGAGTACCATAATAATAGTACAGTAACCCCTCGTTTATTGCGGGTGTTCGGTTCCGGGACCGACCGCGATAGGTGAATTTCTGCGAAGTAGGATCGCCCTATATATATAGGTATTTTACATTTATTTTTACGTGTACTGTATAAACCCTCTCTGTACTGTTAACAAACCACCCTTTACTTTATTAAAACCAGTGTGCAAGCGTAAATTTATATGAAAGTGATAGGTAAACTTTCCATGAATGAGGTGATGATGACATGACATACTCATATACATAGGTATTTTACAATTATTTTTTCGTTTACTGTATAAACCCTCCCTTCACTGTTAAAAACCACCCTTTACTTTATAAATGACAGCATGCAAGCATAAATTTATACAAACGTGATTGGTAAACTTGCCGTGAATGAGGTGGTAATGATGTTTGTAGACTCCATAGGAAATTATTCCAGAGCCAATAACAACTTTACGGCTGCTTTTTGCGAGCGAAGAACATGGTAATGGGGAGTTGCTGTCGCTGTTTCTTCTTTTGTTGGAAGATGGTCTTGTAAGGAATCATGGCATCATCGAGAAGATTGCAGGTCACCGAATGAACCATATTATCATCATGTGCTTGTGAGAGTTGTTGGAGTGCTTGCACATGTTCATACATGGCTGCCAGATGTTCGAGTGTAAGGCCAAGTTCTTCGATTTCTTCGTGCGTTTCCTCTGGTTGTTCTTCTTCCTCTTCTTCGCTCGCTGATTTTATCACTTCTTCCAAGTCTTCATCAGTCAGAGGCTGCGAGTGGCAGTCAGTCAGTTCATTCACGTCTTCGTGATTCATATCTTTAATGCCTTCTCCTCCTAGCAATGCAGCCAACTTCACAGCTTTCGCAACTGCCGAGTTATGGACTTCATCAGGAGCGAATCCTTGTAGTCGCCACAGTTTCTTCCAGCTGGCATTGATTATGGCCGGCTTCATCTCTTTGCTTGCATTCTGAATATTTTGAAGGCATGTAGCGATTGTGTAATTACGCCAGTAAGTCTTCATTGAGAATTCTTTGTCCTCTTCCATGTCTTCAACCAGGTTTGCCAGGGCATTTCGTGTGTAGAGGGCTTTGAACTCACGAATAATGCCTTGATCCATAGGCTGAATCAGTGACGTCGTAATCGGTGGCAGGAACTCTACATGAACACCGTCATATTCGAGATTAGATGCGTGGCCACCAGCATTATCCATGAAAAGAAGGACTTTAAATTCAAGGCCTTTTTCCGCAAGATAAATTTTGACCTGAGGGATAAAGCATACATGACACCAGTCCGATGTGAGGCTTTTCGTGATCCAGGCCTTCGTGTTATGCATCCAATACATTGGCAGCAGATTCTTGTTTTTATTCTTCAAAGCCCTAGGGCTCTTTGACTTGTAGATAAGCCCGCAGCATTCCCGCACATGATGAGGGTAACGTGGTCTTTGTGCGCTTTAAATCCCGGGGCTTTAGCTTCTTCTTTGAAGAGAAAAATGCGAGACGGCATTCTCTTCCAAAATAATCCAGTCTCATCCATGTTGAAGACTTGCTCAGGAGCATATTCCCCTTCGGCGATAATTTTCTTGAAGTCGTTGTTCATGTAATCTTCAGCTGCAGCTGTATCTGCAGAGACAGCTTCGCCATAAACCAAAAAGCTCTTTAGGCCAAAGCACTTTTGAAATTTGGCAAACCATCCCTTGCTTGCAACAAACGATTGTTTCCTCGGTGGAGAATCGCTGGAGGGTCCTGGTTGTGGGTCGTCGATATCGTCTTCTCTCTCCTTCTCCTCATGGTCGCCACTGTCGTCGTCGGGTTCGTTTGCAGCGATTGTCTCGTACAGTGTCTTTGCCTTTGTTTGTATGATATTGGTGTCAATGCTGATGTTCTTCTTTCTGCAATCAGCAATCCACAGGGCCAAAGCAGATTCCAGCCGCACTATTATCTAATTGCGGGGTGTTACGACCCTCTTCGCTGATTTGCTAGATGAAATAGTCGCTGTTTTCCTGATATTTGCCTCATCCTTTTTGATGTAGTGAACAGTAGATTCATTGAGGCCAAAATGGCGGCTGACATCCGCAAACCTTTTTCCTTCTTTCAGCATATCTAACAGTTTCACCTTATCTGTTATGGTTAACATCTTCCTTTGCCACTTAGGCTCACTACCAGAAGCCTTAGAAGATGAAGGATGCTTGGGAGGCGTTGCAAAGGTTGATACGTGAAGAAAATAAATCACAAGCACAACGTATTAAAAAGCACAACGCGAACGGTGCGCATGTGAGTTAGACTGAACGAGTCAGGCAAGACAATGGAAGATGGTGGGAGAACCAAGGTTCAATCAAAAAGCCAATCAGACCCCATGATACAGAACATACAGAAAAATAATTATGTGATTCATCGTCTCCCACCCTTTCAGCCAATAGCATTCCATGAACTATCTCACGTAGGTGCGAGCCTTTGCGTTTTCCAAGACACCAATACAGTGTACGCTATCATACAGTATTTCACATGGTGCAATACTGTACTGTGTTATATGTCTAAATTTATGTTTTTTAATATTTTTTACTGTTTTATTACTCTTAGGCTAGGAAATACTTTTTTTATCAATAAAATAATGAAAATTTCAATATGTACTAGCTCAAGTAGGTGCGACCCTTTTCGTTTTCCGATATGCTGATACCGGTATCGTATTTTACATGGTGCAGTCCTGTGAGTATTTATGTTTTTTACTATTTTTTATTGTTTTATTATTCTTAGGCTAAGAAATACGTTTTTTTTATCAATAAAGTAATGAAACTACTGGAAATTTTAATATATGCTAGCTCATGTAGGTGCGACCCTTTGCGTTTCCGAAACGCTGATACCGGTATCGTACTTTCTATGGTGCAGAGTTACATGTTCAAATTTTTGTTTTTTTACTATTTCTTACTGTTTCATTATTCTTAGGCTGGGAAATACATTTTTTATCAATAAAATAATGAAATTTTGTTTTTAAATAAAATAATGAAAATACTGAAAATATTTATTTTTTGAATATTTTAATATTTTCGCATATACACAGAAAAAAAACGTGCCAACAAAAAACGCAATGCACTGAATTCGCGATAGGTGAACGGTGATATAGCGAGGGGTTACTGTATTTACATATAAAAATGGAATAATTTAAAGGCTAAAATCTGTTACAGAGATACTTGTGCTATGATGTGAAAAGCTGACGTATTACAATGGCAAAAAATATCATTTCTATTTTCATGTTATTATAATCAATAAAAAATTCTGATACTGTTTAGCCTTGAGAACATAAACCAATATATATATATATATATATATATATATATATATATATATATATATATATATATATATATATATATATATATATATATATATTCTTATTTATTTGAGTTCAAGATTAAGACAAAACATTGTTTCAAGTTTGAGGCCACTTTCAAGACCAAGATGCAAGGAGAAAATGTAATTGGTAATGGTGTGACACCTGAAGAGTGAGACAAACCAAATATTATGGATGAAGTGAATATTAAATAATATGTGTTTGCACTGTTTAAAGTAGCTGTTAAGTAGAGTGACAGACAAGTATAGTAGCAAGTTTTTGTTACTGCTGTGTTATTTATCACATTGCTGTTATGACGTAGTAGATAGTTGGCTTGTATTTCTGTTCATCTTATTGTTCTTAATAAGCCTTAACATCTGGAAGCAATTCTTAGGGTAATATGTATTGTTGCTGCTATGAATACTAGTGCATTATGTATAGATACATTCTCCTTGGTTTTTATTAGACTAAAATCTCAAAAGTACCATCTCCATCAAATTATTTTTGATAATAGAAATATGTTGTAAAGCTAAGTTTATATGTGTATCATATTCCAGCTGTGTATTTTTTTAATGCATTTTATAGAATTTTACTTGATATGGTTTCTTTAATACAAGAGATTAACAGAGTTATAAGCTAATTAACTGTGCATGCTTATCCTCGGTGTGGGATACATCACTGTATTAGTAACCAATATTAAAACCCAGGATATCATCTTTGGCATTCTACTTAATTGGCTATATAATTCATTGACAGAGATACATAGATTATATAATAATCATTTCACCAGTGGTGTTTGCCTGGTCTCACTTCTCAGATGTCACCTCATTACCAATAGCAGTACTTCCTCTCTTAACTTATTCTTGGTTTTGAACATGGTTTCCTGTTTGAAACTGAACTTCATTTTGACATTTAGCTTTGCTCTACTAGAGAAATGAAAAATAGAATATACTGTGTATAGTTTTATTTTTTCCTCAGGCTAATTTGTAAACCTAAATCCTAAGTGGCTATTATAAGTTTGTGAATGAAAGAAAGAGTGTTGTTTAGCACTGGAATCAATAAGCTTTTTATAGCCTGGAACAAATGGAATGTCGATAAGGGAGTGTTAGCCTCCACTCTATTCCTTCAACTTAAATAATTTTCGACTATACTTTGGTTTTGAAATAAAACCATTTTTATTTTCCCTTAAAGTTGCACCGAGTAAGATATGTATACATACTGTATATATTAGCAAGACATTGAAAATTTTGAGTTATTGAACAACTTTTATTGTTTGTTGATGCTATAATGTTGCTTATACAGTGCCTGTTTACACGGAGTCTAGGTGATTTTTATAGTGTATGAAGGGCGTATTTGACTTAAATATATTTGGTTTTTCTTTACACTACATAAAATGAAATGTGTAATCTGTACATACTCTTAACTATTTATTAGAAATACATTGAAAATGTTAAACTTTTGAACAATGTTGGTGCCGTTGATGCTATAGGGTTGCTTATACTGTACGGGTTTATAGGGGTCTAGGTTGTCTTTACTGATATTTGCAGTTTGAGTCATTTTTCGATTTAACACACGAGTTTGGGAATTAATAAATGATATAAGGCAATGTATGGCTGTACCTAAGGTGCTCATTGTGATGGTTACACAACAGATTGTCTGTTCTGAATCAGGATTCGTGTAAAGGGTATGTTTGCAGTTTTGCCTGTTGCCTACAGTCTGCCATCTGAAAGAATAAACTATCCTGGTTCTTTTGCTGTTAGTGCTTGAAATGTAGTCTTAGATTTTGTTATTTTAAGCTGTCACAATTAAAACAAGAGTTTTATATAAAAAAGAGGTAAGAAAGGCCAAACCTGTTCATGATGGTCTGGAGCAAAATACAGTATAGCCATTTGATGGGAAGTTACTCAGGTTGCCACAACTGTAAAAATACTTTGGCATAGAATGAAGGTTTTCCCTCTGTAATAGTATTAAGAATTTACAACTAAGCATATGCTTAAGTAGACATAAAGCTACAGGTCCTGATGACATATCCCCTCATGTGCTTAAAAAATGCGCAAACACAATATCAGTGGCACTAAGTATCATATTTAAGGAGTCACTGGAGTCGGGGGAGATTCCAAGATGCTGGAAACAAGCAAATGTGATACCTATCTTCAAAAAGGGAAGGAGGGATACGGCTCTGAACCATAGACCAGTTTCCTTGACCAGCATAGTTTGCAAAGTTATGGAGAAGCTACTAAGGAAACATATCTCTCTTCACTTGGAATCCTTCAACTTTTTGTCAGTGAGGCAACATGGCTTCAGAGAAGGTAGATCAACAGTAACAAACTTATTAGAATTTTATGATGAGGTAAGCCAAATCTTACAGGAAAGAGAGGGCTGGGCAGATTGCATATTCCTAGACTTCCAGAAAGCGTTTGACACTGTTCCACATGGGAGACTTATTAGGAAGCTGCAATCAATGGCTAGAATAGGTGGAAATGTTTTGGAATGGATAAAAACTTACTTGGAAGGGAACAGAGGGTTAGAGTAAGACACTCAGTGTCTGAATGGAGAAGAGTTAGTAGTGGAGTTCCACAGGGTTCAGTTTTAGGGCCACTTTTGTTCCTTGTATATGTAAATGACCTACCAGAGTCTGTAAATTCATTCATGAATATGTTTGCAGATGATGCAAAGATTGTGAAGAAAGTTTAAAAAACGAGAACAATGGTAGAGAACTTCAGGAGGATCTAAATAATCTGCATGAGTGGTCAGAAAAGTGGCTAATGAAATTCAATACTTCAAAATGTAAGGTAATGAGAATGGGTACAAGTGCAAGAAGGCCCAAGCTTGACTACTCGGTGGCTGGAGTACAACTTCAAGAGACAGAAAATGAGAGAGATCTAGGAGTAAACATACTGGCAGATTTGTCTCCAGAAATACATATAAATGGCATAGTAAGGGCAGCATATGCATTCTTATCAAATGTAAGGGTAGCCTTCAGGCACATGGACAAGGAAATGTTCAGAAATATTTATGTAACCTATGTGAGGCCCAAACTCGAATATGCAGCCCCCTTTTGGAATCCGCACTTGAAAAAGCACATAGCTAAGCTTGAAAAAGTTCAAAGACATGCCACGAAACTGGTGCCAGAAATACGCAATCTCAGTTATGATGAGAGGCTGAGGGAATTAGACTTACCATCACTGGAAGCTAGAAGAGTGAGGGGGGATATGGTGACAGTCTTTAAATTCCTTCCTGGTTATGATAGAGTGGATAGGGATCGATATTTTGATATGGCTGGCTCTAGAACTAGAGGTCATAGTTTGAAGCTTCGTAAGAAAACTTCTTCGCAGGATGTAAGGAAATACTTTTTCAGTGTAAGAGTAGTTGATAATTGGAATTGGCTAAGCGAGGAGGTAGTTAATGCTATCTCAATCCATAGTTTTAAGGACAGGTATGATAAGTATCACTAAGTCTAAAATGGAACCGATGAGGAGACGGGAAGATACGAGCTTTGGGCTCTTTCCCGTAAACACAATTAGGTAATCACAATTAGGTAATCACATTTTTGAAGAGCACATTAAGATATGTAGTATTAACTGTTGGTATATGTATAGCTATTATGTTAAATATGTTAATATGCTATATAAAGAATGAAATTTGTTCCAGGAAGAAATTCAGTCAGACTTAAAAACAATGCCATCGTCAAGGTAAGGTCATTACAGGGAATGAGAATCTTGCAGAATTGGTTACCTCTTATAACTCTAGCTGGCTAAATAGAAGGTAAATTTTACCTTGCCTGGTGTTATTTGCAGGCACATTTCAACTTTGATATTCAGTTATTGCATGTACCCCAAAAGTACTCCTACCATCCTAACCTCCTTCAAGATGTGTTTAGCTAATGATGTTTTATAACTCTCATGTAATGTGTTATATAGGCATACTCTTTTAAATAGTTATTTTATATAGATAAATAATTGTACAGAACTAAAATTTTGTTCTTTCCTTTTTTTTTTTTATATCAATATTGTGATTACATTGGTATGAGAGCTATTCTGAGGATGACATTATCTTACATATTGTTGCTCCCACCCTTTGACCATCAAGATGGATACTCAAAGATTGGCCTTAAAGGATAAAATTGATTCTAGGATATATTAACTTCGCTTAAACAGCACATCCAGTAATAAAGACCATATTGAAGATAGATATCAGACATTTATGTTCTCTGGCCTGCTTGCCTATGATGAGCTTAAAAAAAAATTCTCTCTGATTCTTGACGGTATTGCTTTATTATGACTGCATACAACAGCACTAAAGAAATGCTGATAATTTCTTGCATGGACATTAAATATGAATTCGGATGTTTGGATGAAAGATGTTTTGTCTGAGTCAGTTCTAAGTCCGTGTTATCTTCAAGTTGAAGACTAATTTTGCTTGAGAGATGTATATATCCATGACTACACTACTGACTTGATGCTTTTGGTGGAACTCTTTACATTCAGACTGTTTTAATCATATACTGTCTGTATATTTACACCAGTACTGCTGGTAGCATGCATGTAGTAATAAAATGGTGTAATATTCTTTTCTCTTCTTACATGAAATACACAAGTGCCATCATATTGATGAAGACATTGCTTTATTTTTCAAGTTATTATTCCATAGAAAGCATTACAGCTTACTATAATGGTCTTTAATTCAGCTTCGACTTATCCTAAGAGTTAAACCTCCACTGTGAATTTTTGGGACACCTGTTTATCAAATTTAAGTACAGTACCTAGAAATTTTACTTCGCTTATAGAGTTAGGTTAGTAATTTTTTTTCAGCATCAAATGCATAGAAGACTTTATATTTTTTTGTATTTAAATTACTTGTATGAAGTCAGAAGGCTGCAAAAATAGTGTGTGGCTCTTGTCTATGGCCTCATCAAAAACGAATTGACGAGTAAGGTAAGAAAAGTTGATATTAATTTCCTTTGATCTCAGCATATAAAAAATGCCACATCACCACCCTAAGAGCACCATTAAGCACTGTTATTAGCTCAGGGAAAGCAACATGACAGAGTCTGAATTCACTGTCGGGCTATTGAAAGAGATGATATTTTGCTACAAGTATAGGGTTTATTCACTTCATTTCAAATTGCCTAATAATTCAAGATACTGTATATATTGTAATAAAACTAGGAACAAGGTCTGTATATTTCAGAAAAAGATAGATGCATACTCTCAGAGTAATTTCAAATCTTAAATATAGTGGGCAGTATTTACGGTGATAAATCTTTGACGTCGTATGAACATCTTAGTTGCCAGAGTTAATTTTTACAGTGATGAGATATATAGTACCCTGAAGATTTATGCTGATCCTGTATGATTAAAATATATACTCCCTAAGTGTGAAGTATACAAAGATTACGAATAAGTTTGAATGCAGTACTTCCTAAATAAACATATTTTCAGGTTATTTAAAGCCCACTAGCAAGCTTCCTCAGTTTATATAACCTTTGTATGGTATAAAAAATCTTTCCTTCTGGTTTTGTAGTTTGATTTGCATGTCTTGATAAAGCTGATTTTAGCAGAGACCCGTAAACACTTAACCAGTAAAGGCTAGGACCATTTTTTATTTGTGGAAAACCAGGGACGTCCAATCTGGTTTACGAAAAAATGGGGAGGGAACGTTTTTGCTTTCATTGTAGTTAAATAAGTACACTCTCTGAGAGTCTTACTCATCTTCTCAAAAGATTGGGCATGTTAAGTATACATGGCAGGAGACATAGTGCCATTCAGGTAGGTTTAAGATGAAAAGCATACAGTAGTGAACATGAAAACATTGCTCTTTGATTGGATGGCTCTGTGGTAGTTCATGTTTTTCCTCACGTATTAGGTAATTTCAATTATTTGAAGGTATGAACTATGATGAACATTTGAATGTTAGAAGAACTTTCAGTAGAAAAATTATTATTATATGTAAATTTACATTATTGACATGTATGGAATTTTTCTAATGATATCTACACTCCAGAACTCTCTACTATAAAAGTTTTCTCTTATCTTTACTTTACTATTATTCTATGTTGTGCATTATCTCTTCACTTTTTTTAATATTCTGTGTTGTGCATTACACTATCGAAATGGTACTTTTTGCAGTAAAATGATGCATTTTTATTATATATTAATATTTTATGCAGTGCCATACACACACTTATGTGAAAAATTACTTTATCTTGTAAACTTATTCCATTCTTTCATGTACACTTCACATACACAGTCCAACCTCCAGTTACAAATGCATCCAACCACCAACAAATCGACCTACGAACACAATTTTCTAACAAATTTTGAATAGACACCTGAACAATTCTTCAAGGTACAAATGCACATCTACCTGGGCAACCACATGTTTGCTCTCAGTTCTGCATTGGTACGCGCACTTTGAAGATCGCTTGTTGCTCTTTTGTTATAGATTTTCCTATTTTTTCTTCTTACTTTAAATTAGTGTTCATTATGGCTTCCAAGAAAGTGAAAAGTGTCAGTGATAGCAGTGTTTAAAAGCCTAAACATACTACTGTGGAAACGAAGAAAGAGGTAATAGCTAAACATGAGAATGGTCTTCATGTTTCTGATCTCCCCAACCAGTATGACATGGCAAAATCGACCATCTGTCTATCTCTCTACCTTGGCTGTTTCCCCCTTTAATTGGGGGTAGCCAACATCAAAAAAAGAAAACAATAAGGGGATTACTTTGCTCTATGGGCAATGACGAGGGAGCTAGCGACCGTTCAGATGGCACTGCTGGAGTGCCACAGCCCATCCTCCCGGCTCTTCCACAACCTGTGTCGCTTCACAACTACCAACTCCTCCTACTGCCCCTACCACAGGACTACCTCTGTAAGATGCAGCCCCGTGGTAATAGCAGATGCCCGTCGGAGCTGCTTCGCAATAGCTCGTCACTCATTCCTATTCCTAGCACGCTCACTTGCTTCCCTCACATCCATCCTTCTATCATTCAGGGCTCTCCTTACTCCATCCATCCACCCAAACCTAGGCCTCCCTCTAGCATTTCTCCCATCAACTATCGCATTCATCACCTTTTTCAGCAGTCTTTCATCATCCATCATTTCCACATGGCCAAACCATCTCAAAATATTCATATCTACTCTGCCTGCAATTTCTCTCCTCACACCTGTTCTTGTTCTCACCACTTCATTCCTAACCCCATCCAACCGAGATACACCAATCATACTCCTCAGGCATTTCATCTCAAACACATTTAGTTTCCGTCTCTCACTTACTTTCATACCCCATAACTCTGATCCATACATCACAGTTGGCACAACCACTTTCTCATACAAAACTTTCTTAACATTCATTTCCAACCCTCTATTCTTCATCACTCCTTTCAACGCACCCAACACTACATCCTTCATTCACTCTCTGACACATCTGCTTCCACTCCACCGTTTGCAGCTATAACCGAACCTAAATACTTAAACTGATCAACTTCCTCAAGTGTCTCTCCATTCAACATAACATTCAATCCAGCACCGTCCTCATTTCTTGTATACCTCGTAACCTTACTCTTTCCCACATTCACCCACAACTTCCTTCTCTCACACACCATTCCAAATTCTGACACTAACTGACACAGCTTTTCCTCTGAATCTGCCACCACCACCATATCATATGCAAACAGCAACTGATTCAGCTCCCACTCGTTATCATCCCCATCTACCATTCTTAAACCTCGACCACGCACTTGCTCATTTACCTCTCTTATGACTCCATCAGTATACAAATTGAACAGCCATGGTGACATCACACATCCCTGTCTCAATCCCACACTCACTGGAAACCACTCACCCACTTCATTCCCTATTCTAACACAAGCTCTACTGCCCTCATACAAACTCTTCACTGCATGCAACAATTTACCATTAATTCCATATAATCTCGAAACATTCCACATTGCTTCTCTATCAACTCTATCATACACTTTCTCCAGATCCAAAAATGCAAAATACACATCCTTACCCTTTGATGAATATTTCTCACATAACTTCCTAACTATAAAAATCTGATCTGTACAATCTCTACCTCTCCTAAAAGCAGTCTGCACTTCCATGATCACATTTTTTGTCTTATCCCTAATCCTATTAACCAGTATCCTACCATACACTTTTCCTACCACACTCAGCAAACTTATACCCCTAAATTACTGCATTCATACACATCTCCCTTACCTTTGTATAGGGGCGCTATACAAGCAATCACTCATTCCACTGGCACCATTGACAACGTAAAGCATTTATTAAACACTCTCACTAACCATTCCAGTGCAGTCACACCCCCTTCTTTCAACATCTCCGCTCTCACACCATCCATTCCAGGTGCTTACCTTAAAGGCAGCTGATGTGGCTATAGGAGTGACTATATTAACAAAGCATAGGTCTCAAGTAATAGAAGAGGTAGAAAAATTATTGTTAATTTGGATAAATGAAAAAGAACTTGCTGAAGATAGTGTTAGCGTGGCTATAATATACGCAAAGGTTTTACAGTTACACCATGATTTATTAGCGAAAACTCCTAGTGCTAGTTGTGCTAAAATTGACGAATTTAAAGTAAGTAGAGGCTGGTTTGAATAATTTCGTAGACAAACTTTAATTCGTAGTGTTGTTAGGCATGGAGAGGAGGCTAGTTTGGACCAAATGGCAGTGGATGCCTATGTGCTAGAATTTGCTAAATTTATAGAATGTGAAGGTTATGTCTCGCAGCAAGATTTTAAGTGTGATGAAACAGGATTGTTTTGGAAAAAAATGCCTTGAGGGACCTACATAACCCAAGAGGAGAGGGCACTGCTTGGCCTCAAGCCAATGAAGGACAGGCTTACACTTTTATTGAGCCCTAATGCAAGTGGGGATTGCAAGATTAAGTCTCTTTTATTTTAGCACTCTGAAAATCTGCGCGTTTTTAAGCGCAATAATGTGTTGAAAGCTAAACCTCCGATAATGTGGAGGTTGAATAGCAAGGCTTAGGTAACACGTATCCTTTTATAGAATGGTTGACTGAAGGTTTTGCTCCAGCTGTCAAGAAATATCTTGAAGAAAAACGATTGCCCTTTAAGTGTCTTCTGATATTGGACAACGCTCCTACCTGTCCTCCAGATTTGGAAGACCTTAAAATTTCTGCCTCCTAACACCACTCCTCTCCTCCACCCCATGGACCTGCAAGTCATTTCTAATTTTAAGAAACTGTATACGACGTGTTTTTTCCAGGTTATTCCAGTTCACCAACAACATGGATTTGACCCTGCATGAATTTTGGAAAGACCTCTTCAGTATCCTCCACTACGTAAACCTCATTGACAAGGCATGGAAGGGGGTCTCTTACCATGCATTGCAGTCTACTTGGAGGAAACTTTGGCCCGGTTGTGTGGCTGATAGAGACTTCGATGGTTTCAAGGAAGAGACAGCTGTCAATGTAGTAAACGAGATTGTAGCCACTGGCAAAAGTTTGGGCTTGGAGGTCAATGAGGAGGATGTGGAGGAGCTGCTGGAGGACCACAAACAAGAACTCACCGCAGAAGAACTTGTCGAGTTGCAACATGAGCTGGTGAAGACTACCCATGAGGAGCAATCAGTGGAGAAGGATGAAGAGAGGGTAAAGGTTTCAAGTGATAACATAAAAGAAATTCTTAGTAAGTGGAGTGATGTGCAGGCATTCATTGAGAGGCATCACCCTAACAAAGCTGTGACCAGCAGAGCAGTGAGCATTTTGAATGACAATGTGATGTCCCATTTCCGAAAAATTCTTCAACTAAGAAAAAGACAAATTCCTCTGGATCATTTTCTTGTGCCAAATCCACCCATCAAACTACCTTTTAAGAGAGAAAACTTCAGAAATACCTGTACAGTTGCCCAATGTATTTATGGAAGTGGACTCGCCTCCTCCTCCTCCTCCTCCTCCTCCTCCTTCTCCAGTGTGCCAGCAACTATCAACCACAAAGATAAAGTGCAATACAATTAGGTTTCATTTTGGTATTAGAGTAATATATTTTTCAATAATTAAGGTTATTATTCATTCCATTCTATAGGTTTGCCACATATAAACCCATAAGAAAAATAAAAAGATATGTTTCTGGGGCTTGGGAACGGATTAATTGGAATTACAATAATTCCAGTGGGAAAAATTGTTTCATGTCATAAACAGTTTGAATTGCGAATGGGTTAAGGAATGGATTAAGTTCATGACAAGAGGTTCCACTGTATTACAAATTCCTCCATTACTCTGTTTCTGTTCTATTGAAAATATGTGAACACGTGAAAGTTCTTAAATCGTAGCATACATAGCACAATGCTGTACTTTCCGCAACAAGTATGTCTTTGCAGTTTCAAAGCTATGTGAAGTTGGGACACTTAAAGAACTTGTGGTGGACCATCCCCTAGCTATGTGTTTCAGGTATCCCCCTGCAGATTGTAGCAAGACACCCTAGTTTTATCCTGCAAATAGTCTGGTAATTTTGAGAAAGAAGACTTTGTTGTTTTGATCCCTGCTGAATGCTTGGTTTCTCCAGCAATTTTATGATGACAATCTTTTTGAAGATCTTCAGTGTAGTGCAGTTGCTCTTCTTCACAGTTAAAGGATGTAGGCATTGAGAGTAATTATACCTAAAATGTAGAGGTCTTCTTGTTCCTCTTGCAACCTTTTCAGATGCATCATCACTCATGCAACCTTCTTGTTTTGCTTCTTAATCAGTTGTGATATGGATCATGATTGGCGGTCCTTTTGTGCTGTTTTCCTGGCCAAAGCCTTGCTTGTTGCCACCATGCACAGAGCTGAAGGTATGTATGGCCTAGTTATCTATAAATATATTGGTCAACATCCCATCTTCTTGCTCCCTGGCATTGCCACCTTTGGAGTCATTTGCAAATGGTAGCTAACCTCTTCTCTTTGGCTAAACCGTACTAACAATCCCAGTTTTGTTGCTGTTGAAATTGGACAAATAATGGTGATCCCTACTAATAATGTGTGTACAGGATATGAGTTTTCCCAGGATCTAGATGTTTAATGGGTCTTCACTAGGGCACCTCAAAATTGTTTGGGTCTATACTGGGAATGGTTTTGTCATGCTTATTTGATTCATTTCCTCCATTTCTTATGAGTGCCTTGAAATCGTACTGACTGCTTTCGACATTTCTTGACCAAACTGTTGTATTTAATCATATGAAATATGGGTGTTGTGCTCTGAGAGATAGAGAAATGAATAGATAGGTTCATAGATTGATTAAGGGAGAGAGAGAGAGAGAGAGAGAGAGAGAGAGAGAGAGAGAGAGAGAGAGAGAGAGAGAGAGAGAGAGAGAGAGAGAGAGAGAGAGAATAAAGTATATTTCCCAACCAAACAAAATACGGAGCAAATTCTTGCATCAAGATGTCGCAACTAATATTCCAAAAGGATTTGCAGCAGTATCAGTGGTCTAACCCTCATTAAGCAAGCAAGATGAGATCTTTAAACCCTTTTTGTTTGCTGTTTTGTGCTGATACAGAGCACGAGGAGACCAAGTTGATAAGATCTTAATACTAGGAAAATTTCAGGCAATCCCAACCATATGGATACATATAGAGCTTATTCATAATTCATTTTTGGAAAAACGGAGATGAGAAAATGACGTCAAAAGTTTCTTCATAAATTTTTCCATGTCTGACGGATATTTCAACCTTCTTTCATTCTTTTTCCCCTATCTTGGTATGGGGGAGGGAGAAGAGTCAAGAGTTAAATATGACCGGATATTTTGCGACGTCAGTGTTTGCTGGGTAGTAGAGAGAACCGGAATTTAAAGTTGATGGATGAGGAACTTTTAGATATATGAGAGCTAGGGACTAGTCTAGTTACTAGACTAATTAAATAAGTTACATACTTTTGATATAAGTTCTTCTGTACTAAATGAAGCGAAGAAGGACAGTTATCAGTAGATATACATTCAAAACATTTTGATTTTAGGCTTATGCTTGCCTTTAAGACCCTCTTTGGTTACTTTTACCATCTGTATTTCCTTTGGATATATTTCATGACTGATAAACTGTTCACTGATACTCTAATTCGCCTGTCTTTCTTATATATATATATATATATATATATATATATATATATATATATATATATATATATTATATATATATATGTCGTATGACTTCCGTCATGCTGAAGCCAGTCCGTCATGCTGAAGCCAGAATCTGAAACTTGTAACAAATCTTGAGGGGTAACGGTTGGTCGAGGGCACAGATATTTTATTACAATGTTTGTAGAAAGTGTCAAGGAGATATATGACCGGAACCTGGAGAAGGGCAGGAAAGGCCAGGAAGTTAGCCATTTCCTAAACCACAAGAAACATAAACATGTGGCCCGTACGTAAGTACATGCCCTGGAGAGATGCCCAATAGCTCCTCCCCGGAAGTAGGCGGGATTCCACTTTGAACCTGGCGTTGATTGGCAGGACTAGATGTCACTTGATTTCATTGGCAGAATTGGATGTCAAGCCACGCCCTGCCCCTGGGGGTATTTCAAGAGCCACCCAGGGCAGAGACAGTTAGTTAGAACTTTGCCAGGGGCACGAATAGATCATAGATTGTGATAGTCATAGGGTGGGGGCATTGAGGTGTCGAAGTTGTGTTGTACTCTAGAATAAATATAAGCAAAGGAATCACTGCTTGTCCATTCTTACCTTGTACCCGTCTGGTACTAATAATTATAACATAGTAATTTAACATTACGTCAGTGGTGACAAACGGTGAGATAACCCAGTCATCTTACAAAGTGTGAATTCAAATGGAAGTCCAAAATTCATACGACATATATATATATATATATATATATATATATATATATATATATATATATATATATATATATATATATATATATATATATATATATATATATATATATATATATATATATATATATATATATATATATATATATATATATATATATATATATATATTATATATATATATATATATATATATATATATATATATATATATATATATATATATATATATATATATATATATATATATATATATATATATATATATATATATATATATATATATATATATATATATATATATATATATATATATATATATATTATGTTTAGAACTTATAACATTAACTCTGTGAATGAAAATGTATTACCCCAAAACCCTGTTAGCTCGTATTTATAATTTTATTTTCTATATATGATGTGGAATAAATAAGGTATATATGTTGTAGCAAAATTTTTGGTTAAGAAAAATTGACGCATGTCACGTCCTTCCCCAACTAAAAATCGTGCATGACGTGGCTATGATTGATATACAGCCTCTTCTAAGGGAGGCATACAGACGTAAGCCCTGCAGATGGTTGTCTTTTTTTCTTTTTTGTTGAATTTAAATGCGAATTTTATTATACAGTGCAGTTCAGTTTGTGTATTTCTTAAGTTATGTTTCCATGAAAAAAAAAAAATACTCTTCACTCCCCATTTAGTGCCTTTTTTTTCTCTCTCTCTCTCCCTCTCTCTCTCTCTCGTTTTATTCTGTCATTGACCGTATCTCATTAAAACTGTTAATACGTTTAGAATTTGAAATTTCAGAATTAAGAGACTTCAAAGTACTAACTGTTCTTAAGATAGAAAAGTAATTTATTGCATCCTGAAAAGACGATCTTTTACAAAGCTTATCTTCAAGAACCTCTCATATTCAGGAATCAATGTCAAAACCATGAGGGATATTTAAAAAGAGTATTCGCACTCCCCGCCTTCTTTCGGCTTCAAGTGGTTATAGGTCTAACTCATTCAGCCTCTCCTCATAACTGAAATACATATATTCATTACCACAATTTTAGCCTGTCTTTGAGCTTTCTTCTTCTTGTTGATATGCTTTTCCAAGAAGGTGCTGCATATTGAAGCTTATGCTTTTCTTAAATACGTTTATTGTTCTTTTCATACATGTGACGGTCAATTTACATTTGCAACGAAAGTAAGCGTTGCCTTTAATATGCTGTCGGTATGCATTTATCGAGGCAAACCTTCTAAGACGCTGATGCTTAGATGTTTTTCGCTTTCTTGCTTTTGAATACATAATCGTGGACGTTCTTGCGCTCTCATTCATGCTCCGTCCTTGACAGTTGAAGATTTGAGTCATATAAACTAATTATCTGGTCAGTTTTATAGCTTTTAGATTGCATATGTCTATTTTTATTTTAGTTTGGTCACGGGATATCTACAATTCTTACACGAAAAATGTACTTTCTTACGTCTTGCAAATTTTTATTTATTTTTACATATTTTTGTTTTTTTACAAGACTTCAAACTATAACAGCTAGAGCCACCTATAGCAAACGTCACGCCTACTCATTGAAGGTATTTAAAATCCCTTACTATTCCCCCCTCCCCCGTTATTCCTCCTAGCTTCACTTAATAGCAAGTCTGACTTCCTTAGTCTTTTCTCATAAGTGAGTTTACGCTGTCACTGTCACCAGGTTCGCAGCATGTCTGAAATTTATCCAATTTATTTTGATTTTTCAAGTGTGGGTTCTAAAAGGGTTCTGCATACTCAAGCTAAGGCCTCACGTAAGTCATGTAAATATTTGTGAACATATCCTTGTCCATATGCTTAAAGGCCAGGCACAGTTTTGCTAAGAAAGCAATGTGCCTCTTTTACTGCACCGTTTACAGGCTTTTCTGGTTACAAATCTTCCATTACATTTACCCCCACATCTCTTACGTTCACACACACATACCGAGGCTGTTTACAGATTTTTTAAATTCCTCTCCTACCAAATACCCAAACGTGTATTTGTGTGTGTGTGTGTGTGTGTGTGAGAGAGAGAGAGAGAGAGAGAGAGAGAGTTCAACTCTGTACAACGAGGCTACTTGTAATGCAAATGGCTTAGGCCTCGAGAGAATAGGTCCTAATTCTAACAACGAGCTTAGGCCTCAGGTACAGAACCAGAAGTGTTGTACGTAGGCCTATTGTTATACTGATGAGAAGACCAAAAATACCAAATATCAAAGGTAATATTTAGGTCATATATGACTGCCTTAATGTGAGTGTGTGTATGTGTGATAAGTTGTGCATAAACTGAATGTGTAATTGCAGAGGCTGCTAAAGAGATTGTAAAGAGTGAATTTTTTTTATGAAATAAGAACAGGAAATATATTCTGCTGTTTTTGGAAAATAAAGCGATGAAGGAAATGAATGAGTAAGAGAGAGAACGAGATGAGTATAAGATTAACAAGAAAACTCTCTCTCTCTCTCTCTCTCTCTCTCTCTCTCTCTCTCTCTCTCTCTCTCTCTCTCTCTCTCTCTCTCTCTCTCTCTCTCTCTCTCTCTCTCTCTCTCTCTCTCTCTCTCTCTCTCTCTCTCTCATATCATCATATCCCAATGCAAATATGGCTCAGTCTCTCTCTCCCCTTGCATGTGGGAACCCCGATGATCTGTTGGATAAAATAAGAGGGTTGTGGGATAAAGGTAAGGTAGGATGAGGGAAGAACATGGACGAAGGGGGAGAACAAACAAGACCAATACTTCAGAATGTTACAGATTGAGAGAAGAGAATGGTTTAAAAACTTTATTTAGGGAGGGGGGGATGAAAAAGGAGAATAGTTTGAATCCACACACCAAAAGAGTAAAGGAGCTGAACTCTGTTTCGGCTCCAAACCGGGATCATTGGAGAGTATTTAAGTCAAGGGCATTATCTCTCCGAATTCTTAATTAGGGAAAAGTAGCCTACAGTCTCTAAGATGCCAGTAAGAAAGGACGACCCCATCTGAAAAGGGAAAATCCTGTCAATACAGAAGGGAGAAGAGAGTTCACTCAAATGTAGATTCAAAATGTACGTATTGGAAAAAAATGAGGGGAACTCTTGAGAACCGTATGCTAAATCGCAGTTTAATAAAGAATTTGTCGTTGGTTTATAGTTTGTGTTCATCTGTGTGCTGAAACTACGTCCTGAAGTGGGGTTTATGCTCCATTTGTCATTGCACTAGATAAGAGATACATAAGACCAGTATAGACAACAATTTTATATCAAATTCTGATACTTTATGTCTAATACTAAAACCAAGAAGTTTCAGGAAATACGTTTTTACTAATGCTGGTGTGACTAATCTGATGTTTTTACTAAGGATATTGTGCATTTATATTTATTTCTTCAAAAAAGCATAAAATATTTGTAGTAGGCGAGAGAGAGAGTCAGACAGACCCGAATGCTGAACTCTATAAAGCTTTACAGATAGACTACAGCCACCATCGGTGTCATCACCATCATCATGGTTTTCATTATTATCATCATCATCATGATCCCTCGTAAAAGGGAGCCAATTTGATCACACAAAAGAGAGCGAGAATGAACCATTACGCTCTTGCTGTTTGCGAAATTGATAGCCATAGAGCCAGAGAATGGAGGGGAAAGGCCAAGGCAAACAAAGAATG
>JAXCGZ010011629.1:17500-42500 GCA_037179515.1 Halocaridina rubra | reverse complement strand
TCTTTAGGGTTATTACAAATTGGTTCTGATTAGGAGAACCAGATCCATTACAAATATGAACGCCTTTGTTCTTATTTTGACAAAGTAAATATGGCTGTTTGATTCTCGACTTGTTTGCAAGGATCGGATTTACTTGGGGGATCAGATCACTCTCTCTCTCTCTCTCTCTCTCTCTCTCTCTCTCTCTCTCTCTCTCTCTCTCTCTCTCTCTCTCTCTCTCTCTCTCTCTGTGTTTTTTCTTATATATGCCTATGTATTTACACACACACACACACACACACACACACACACACACACACACACACACACACACACACACACATATATATATATATATATATATATATATATATATATATATATATATATATATATGTGTGTGTGTGTGTGTGTGTGTGTGTGTGTGTGTGTGTGTGTGTGTGTGATTACCTAATTGTGATTACCTAATTGTGTTTACGGGAAAGAGCCCAAAGCTCGTATCTTCCCGTCTCCTGATCGGTTCCATTTTAGACTTAGTGATACTTATCATACTTATCGCCGTCCAAGCACAAGAGACTTCTCCTGGAGTGATGGCTCTTACAACCCTAGACACTCACCTAGGCATACAAACTTTGGGAAGGCCCGATCATACCACGGCACGTACTCAAACCAGCATTACACATCCAACGGCAGGTACAGACACCAGGATCCATGGGCTAACCCCAGAACACACTACAATGATGAATTCCCAGCAGAATCATACAGTCGAAACTACAACTATGACTATGGATACCACCCCAATGAAACATGGTAATACCTCGTCTCCTGCTGTTGCTGTTACTGCTGTCGATGTGAAAGTTACTTGTAAATATAATGATAGATTATCTGTCGTACATATAAATGCACAATCCCTGTTATCCCATATACTAGAAATTGAACATATGCTTGTACAAGAAAATATTGATGTTCTTTGCATTAGCGAATCATGGCTGTATCCGTCAATTAACAATGCATTTATTAATATTCCTTCATATAATATTTATCGCTATGACAGTGGTAGAGGTGGAGGTGTATGTTTATATGTTAAAAATTATTTGAAGGCCACTGAACTAAATCTTGAAACTGAGAAGCACGAAGGAGTGGAAGATAAATGGATCTCTGTCCAACATAAAAAGTTTCCTTCTATTATCATAGGCTGCGTGTACCGCCACCCCAAAGCCTCGGTAACCTCTTTTAGCTATATTTTGGACGTTTTTAAGGAGATAATTTTAAAAAACAAACCAGTTTTTATATATGGCGATTTTAATGATGATCAACTAAAAAGAGAAAATAAAATGAGTAGACTTATTAAGAATTTAAATCTAGAACAGATTATAAATAAACCAACTAGAATCACTCCCACTTCAGTTTCCCAAATCGATCTAGTAATAACAAACTCCAAACATATGATAACTAAGTGTGACGTAATGCCAAGCCCTATAGCAGACCACGAGGAAATTGTAACGTCCCTAAATATTCGCAAACCAAAGAGACAACCAATCTTTAAAACATTCAGATGCTTAAGAAATTATTCACAAGAATTACTTTGTAGTTTACTTATGAATGAAGTACATAAATTAAATGAAATTCTATATACCGATAATATCAATAAACAAGTAAGAATTTTAACCAGTGTCCTATCATCATGTATAGATCGATGTGCACCACTCGTGACAAGAGAAATATTTCGTCCCCCCGCTCCTTGGATAACAGATGACATAAAAAACATTATGAAAGAAAGAGACAAACTACAAAATGAAGTAAAGCTACAAAGAGATAATATCCCTTTAAGAGAAAAGTTTACAGAGCATAAGAAACAAGTAAAATCATTATTAAGTAACAGTAAGAAACAGTATTACAAAAATGAATTTCAAAACGCTAAAGGCAATATCTCTGATACATGGAAAATTGCTAAAACCATGCTTTCCAATAACTGTAATAAAAGTAGTAACATATCAATTATACCCGATGAGGTAGATGTAAGTGCTAAAGCAGAAGAGTTCAATAATTTTTTCGCTGAAGTGGGGAAAAAAACCTTTGAAAAAACAAAAAAAGAAATAATAAATGAAATCAATAATAGTAATGGTGGTAATAATAATAATAATGATGATGGTAGTAGTAATAATAATAGAAATGTTCATAATGGTGTAAATAATAATGATGGTGGTAGTAATGGTAATGATAATAGTGATGATGGTAGTAATAATAATAATAATGTTCAAGAACATAGTGCATTCAATAGAAGTAATGATGTCTTTAACCCTACTACAGTAGATTGTAATACAGTAATCTTAGTAATAAAAAATCTGAAAGACTCTAATGCATATGGATCAGATGGAATTTGTTTTCGTTTTATTAGAGATTCATTATTTGTAATAGCTTATTATCTGACGGTAATAATCAATACTTCCATAGTTACCAATATCTACCCAGATTTATGGAAAACTCCCCATGTAATTCCTGGTTTTAAAAATGGAAATCCTGACGACGTCTCTAACTATAGACCAATCTCTTTACTACCAATTTTATCAAAGATACTTGAAAAGATTGTTGCAAATCAGTTAAGTGAGTTTCTTGAAAAAAATAAACTTATTGCAAAAAGTCAACACGGTTTCAGGCCAAAATTATCAACTGAAACTGCCTTATTGAAAATATCAGATGAAATATACAAAAATATAGATAATAAGAAAATATCATTGCTACTACTACTCGATCTTTCTAAAGCTTTTGATAGTGTACACCATACCACTCTATTAGAAAAATGCAAAAAAATGAACATTGACCCAAGCTGGTTCGAGAACTATTTAAAAAACCGCTACCAGTCAGTCAGAATAAAAGATGTAGTCTCAAGTCGCAAGAAGGTATTGTTTGGGGTCCCTCAGGGATCGATCCTAGGACCTATACTTTTTCTAATATATGTAAACGATCTAGTAAAATATTTACCTAACTGTTATGTCATTCAATATGCTGACGATACTCAAATCTTAATTGAAGGAGAAATTAATGATTTAGAAAATATTATTCGTAGAGCAGAAGAAATTTTGTATATGGCTAAACGTTACTTTCTAAAAAATGGTCTGTTACTTAATGAAACTAAAACCCAATCTATTCTTATCGGATCCAGACAATTATTATCAGAAGTTGATGACAATCTTCATATAAATTTTAACGGTAATATCATTAAGCCAATGAACTCGGTAAAGAACCTAGGTGTCTATTTTGACCGTTACATGAATTTTGAAATGCATATAGATGAAATTTATAAAAAAGTAATGGGTACTCTAATATATCTAAATAGGGTAAAAGACTCATTTGAAACATCAACTCGTATAATAATTGTCCAGTCCTTAGCTATGAGTTTAATTAATTACTGTCTCAAAGTTTGGGGATGTACCAATAAGACTCAATTACAAAGAATACAAAAGTTACAAAACTTTGCAGCACGAGTGGCTGTTGGCAATGTAAGAAAATACGAGCACATCTCTCCTGTTTTAAAAGATCTAGAATGGATAAAGATTAGAGATAAATATGTTTTTGATATATGTACCTTTGTTTTTAATATACTAAGAAACAATATTCCTGATTGCTTGTATAATTTTTCTACAGTAAGCTCAGTTACCGGGTTAACTACCCGTCAAGGGGAAGATTTATTAGTACGAAGGTCTAAAACTGATATTGGCTCAAGAGATATAAACATTCGTGGACCTCATTTATATAATCAGCTTCCCAGAGAACTAAAAAATGCTGGTTCAGTGTATACTTTTAAATATAATCTTAAGAAGTTGCTCTTAAAGGAAGATTTTACTTGTAAATTTTAATGGTACACTCATCTTTATGATTTGCTTGTTTTAGTATGTCTATATCGTACACCACAGATGTCTATCTGGAATATATATGTATCTTATTTAAATACCCAATGTACATTGGAATAAAGGATTATTATTATTATTATATTATTACTGTCCTTAAAACTATGGATTGAGATAGCATTAACTACCTCCTCGCTTAGCCAATTCCAATTATCAACTACTCTTGCACTGAAAAAGTATTTCCTTACATCCTGCAAAGAAGTTTTCTTACGAAGCTTCAAACTATGACCTCTGTGTGTGTGTGTGTTTATATATATATATATATATATATATATATATATATATATATATATATATATATATATATATATATATATATATATATATATATATATATATATATGTTTGAAACCAATTTTGTGAGTATTTGTAAAACGGTAAGGGAAAGTCACTGAAAAAAAAAGATACTTTATTTTTCGTTTTTTCATTGTTCACACGGGGTCACTGTTTCTAACTTGCAGCCTCATCTAGCTTTGTGTTTGTTTTGGCTGAAAATTTTATGGATTATTGCCTTCTTAGGGTCCTATATTCTATATTGGTCAGGGTTTGGAACAGATCCCGAGTAGAGCTGGCTTGTCCCCCCGGTATCTGAATAGAAAGCTGTTTATAACTGACTCTTGTTGCTGAGTAGTAAATCCATCTTGAAAAAGTAATTATATATTAGGGTGATATTGGAAGGAACATTGGTATTTGTTTCTCACCCAGGAGGTCCAGATTTCGATCTTCTAAGTCGCTGTTACGTCTTTTTTCTACAGAGAAACATAAGTCAGATTCGCAGGCAATCAGCGGGTACAGTAAATACACCCTATGATTTGTGGTGTCGCTGTTGGGAAACTAAGTTTACAAACTCAAACTTCCCTGAGGTAATATTGCCATTTCCGTCATTCTCACTCTATCAACAGCTTTTTTTTTTTTTTTTTTTTTTTTTTTTTACCAATAGGGATACCGTTTCTCATTATTTTCATGTGCACATAGGATAGCTGCCTCCACTACCTTCATGAAGATTAGTGTTGGTTTTGGGTTAAAGAATACCCTACCTGACACCCATTCTCTCCATAAACCGGACTTGGATCCGACCCTAAGTTGAGCAGACTTGCTTCCCCCTTTGGAAAGTAAGCCCTGATGAGCTTCATAATGCCTCGGAAGGATAATATCCCCTGGAGAGCGAGTTACAGGAAAAGACCAATGATAAAATAAATTTAAAAAATTGGTGGTAGGAAGGAATTTCTTCTCTCTCTCTCTCTCTCTCTCTCTCTCTCTCTCTCTCTCTCTCTCTCTCTCTCTCTCTCTCTCTCTCTCTCTCTCTCTTTCTCTCTCTCTCTCTCTCTCTCTCTCTCTCTCTCTCTCTCTCTCTCTCTCTCTCTCTCAAAATAACAGACTTCATACTTAGAGATAAACAAGGCCTGACCCCGACTGCAAAACGAAGAAATCTGCATTCGACCCCTTCCTCTGCATCTCTTGCATTTTCAACATGCAACAAAGAAATGGTCGTCGTCAGGCGAGGTTGTAAATGTCAGTCCTTGATAGGGAAAAAGGATTAAAACAAGAACACTCCATCAGCAAATGGATGTGACAGCAAGGCGAGAGAAAAGAGGGGAGATCACACACGCTCATATTACACACACGCACTCACACACACACTCACGCATACATACACACACACATACACTTCTGTAAATATGGCGATGAAACACATACGACGATGATATCAAAAAGATTTTGTAATCAAGTAAAAGGATTAGGTAGGGTGCAAGATATCAGGGTTAAAAAATCATCATGGGAGTGTGATTGATCAAATTGGGCTAGAAAGCTTCATTTCTAGCCTGGTAGAGTGTGGATTTATATAGTATTCAAAATTTCCAAATACTTTTCATAAGCTATTAATGTGTATAGATAAAAATAACTTTTTATGAAAAATGTTTTTTATTAAATCCTTTTCAAAACTAAGTTGTGGCTGTAATAAATGGATGTGTCTGTTTACTCACGCTGTTGAGCTTTCTTACTTATCTACCTATGACTTTTACTGTTTATCTATATGAAACTTTTAATGTAGTCACCGTGGCTCAAGCGGTAGCGTCCGCGACTCTGAGGCGTCAGGTCGAGGGTTCGCGCCCCGTCACGGTCTGAGGTTAGCAAGGGCATACACTCAGGGTAACGATTACATCTGCCAAAACAAGTCCTTCGCAAGAAGGCAACCGTCCTAGCCCATAGTAGAAAAGGGAGTCCGTGACGTAAAACCGGAACCAACTAAATGAAACTTTTTAATATGTGTATTCAGTATAGCATAATTTATATTCATATAGTAGTTTCTTTAAGATTTGTCCAGGTTGACAGTTTATAATAATGATGATGATGATGTTAATATGCATATCTATTATAAATGTGTTGTCATGTTCTTGTAACTGGATTTTGTAAATATTGTTTTTACTAATACCTTGAAAAGAAATATTGAATCATCTCTCCATTGGTTGTAATTGTCATTATATCCAGCTGAATCATTACTTTTTATATGTTTAGCTTTTAAACTTTTGAATAAGTAGGTGTAGCTTTGATGTTACACGTTTGGCAAGGTCAGTTTTGGTGTAAAAGCAAAATGATATGTGGGCTTTATTAAGGCAGTCATTTTAGTATTTTAATAAATTAGCTACTTTTATCTGTTCATTTACTTATTTACTTGGCTATCTATCTATCTATCTATCTATCTATCTATCTATATATATATATATATATATATATATATATATATATATATATATGTATATATATATGTATATATATATATATATATATATATATATATATATATATATATATATATATATATATATGTATATATATATATATATATATATATATATATATATATATATATATATATATATATCTATCTATATATATATATATATATATATATATATATATATATATATATATATATATATATATATATATATATGAGACGACATAGTGATGAAATATTTCACACTTTATGCAAGTCCAGTTCCTTTGAAGATGGACTAAAACAGTCTGAAAGATCTTAGCACTCCGTTTCGCTTTTCCATCGTAGCCAACCTCTATTCATCTGTCGCGTGTTTATATTTTTGTGATATTTACATACACACACACACACGCACGCACACAGTCTTTAAATTCCTTCATGGTTATGATAGAGTGGATAGGGATCGATATTTTGATATGGCTGGCTCTAGAACTAGAGGTGATAGTTTGAAGCTTCGTAAGAAAACTTCTTTGCAGGATGTAAGGAAATACTTTTTCAGTGTAAGAGTAGTTGATAATTGGAATTGGCTAAGCGAGGAGGTAGTTAATGCTATCTCAATCCATAGTTTTAAGGACAGGTATGATAAGTATGACTAAGTCTAAAATGGAACCGATCAGGAGACGGGAAGATACGAGCTTTGGGCTCTTTCCCGTAAACACAATTAGGTAATCACAATTAGGTAATCACACACACACATACACACACACACACACACACACACACACACACACACACATATATATATATATATATATATATATATATATATATATATATATATATATATATATATATATATATATATGTGTGTGTGTGTGTGTGTGTGTGTGTGTGTGTGTGTGTGTGTGTGTGTGTGTGTGTGTGTGTGTGTGTGTGTGTGTGTGTGTGTGTGTGTGTGTGTGTGTGTGTGTATGTATGTATGTATGTATGTATATATATATATAACTGAGTGCTGACCGGTCAGTGCTCCCAAAAATCTAGATCTGAGCAGACGGTTCCGCCTTTGCTATGATTATATAATGATGCTCTACTGAGGGATGTCATTACTCTCTCCTTATTACCAGGAACATTCACAAATAAAGATATACGATTCCCCATATGGAGTTGAAATCGGGACCCTCCAGTGCAAGTTATATTTAGATGATTTTTTGGCTTTTTGCAGAGGTGGTAGAAGCAAACACCCGTGACATTATAACATTAGAGGTTTCTCATTGGGTTAACTATCGTAAAGTCATACAGTATATATATATATATATATATATATATATATATATATATATATATATATATATATATATATATATATATATATATATATATATATATATAAACACACAATGTACACATATGTTAAAAGTCTCTTGATACTTAACATATAGGTATGTCATCACTTGCCAGTAAGCCAACATTCATTGTGGCCCTCTATGTTGCCAATCTACTCCTGGGTAATGATGGCAGCGCTTGCTTCAGTAGCCTCATGGTAGGCATTTGCTGGATTTTGTCAATAGCGCAAATAGTTTCACTGTCTCTAACTTTGCAAGCCATAGGGACAAGCCAATCAGCAAGCTATATTTAGATAACAATTAAAAACAAACTTATAAAATTACAAAAGTATGCAATGCTTGGCATTCTCCATAGCCCCCGTGTAAATGGTCATGTAAAACCCAGTATAAAGAGAGCTTCCCCCATAGAAGGTACCAAATCTTTTCAGCAGAAATCATTCTCGGCAACAGTTTCTTGTGACTTAATGTTTTAGATTCCTAAGGGTAAGCCTTCATCATAAAGTAGGTGAATATGTAATGCTGAAAAGAATTCCATTGAAAATAATTCATGGTCTGGAAAAGCTTCTTCCTTTTCCAAGAGTGAGTCCTCAACAACAGATGATTACGTCTTATTATTGGTGTTTTTCCAAGGTATCTGGTGATGTATGCTAAAAATAAGCATCTCTGACTACTTCCCATATGCTATGCCATATACGAGTATATATATATATATATATATATATATATATATATATATATATATATATATATATATATATATATATATATATATATATATATATATAACACTGAACTGTTAACATACAGTCCCATTAAATAAAACAACGAATATATATATATATATATATATATATATATATATATATATATATATATATATATATATATATATATATATATATATATATATATATATATATATATATATATATATATAAAGTACTTATTAATTTCGTGGCCTAAGCTGGCCACCTTCTCAAAGTACAATGGGCTTTTCCTACCATTTATATATATATATATATATATATATATATATATATATATATATATATATATATATATATATATATATATATATATATATATATATATATATATATATATATATATATTTATATATATATATATATATATATATATATATATATATATATATATATATATATATATATATATATATAAATATATATATATATATATATATATATATATATATATATATATATATATATATATATATATATATATATATATATAAACCTGCTGAGATTGCCCCTATTGTTTCTCTTGCTAAAAAGAAAAAAAAAAATAATTGCCGTTTTCATTTACTAAGTTTTCGCAGTTGCAAGACGTTAACTCAGCAGACACCTACATCATTTAATTTTTACCCCCCAGACTCTTTCGATATGAATTTTTTAAGAACAAACTGAAATCGAATTGTATACCTTAAAGGCTTGAAAGATAAATGCGAATGCCCCCAACAGTGGAGGGTCATTGGTTGTCACTTCAGAAAGTTTCATATTCAATCCGTTTTGGTGAAATTAAATATGCAATGCTCTTACTATACTGAATAATTTTTAATTACCATCTGTGTGTAGATGCAGCCTTATACACTTACTACTGAAATCATATATTGGCGTCTGTAGTGTCTAAATATACGTAATACACTGTATAAAAACAGTTAGTTGTCTGTTGATTATTATTTTCTACCCTACTGTAAAAGCTCGTCCCACAAAGGCAAAGTTGTGTGGATACAAAAATTTATTCGACGTAAGACCCTTGCATTAAAAGAACCTCTCCGGTTCTTGAGTATTCTGTGCCACGTCTTCTGCAAGGCTTGAATATTTTGCTCTTTGACTCAGGAGTGAATATTCTTTGGTTAGTGTGCGTAATGTTTTTAAAGAATTATCGTTTTTCCTTCATTTTTAAAGAGAGTTTCAAGTGTTTGATGGTAATGACTTGGGAGTAGCGAGTCGAATTTATATGAACAAAGAATGTTATTTTCCCCTGTTCAAAACCTTTTTGCATTTGTATAACCTCTTTGATTTGTTGTACTTGTTAGCTGTCTTCTAAGGTATTACTTTTTACTTCCCTAGAAAGTGATTGAAGTACAAACTCAACTGCATCAGTTTTGCTGCCCTCCTTGAATACCTTAGCATTTATATCCCAGACTTCATTGCGTCTTACATACATGAATCCTCCCCTAGCTCATACCACAGTGTGATCCTCATCTAAAGAATATTTACATGGGCACATGTCAGATAGACCCTAAATTGGTTATCCATGCCACACAGCTACGACAGTTGTAAATTCTTAATAAGTCTTAAACCTTAATCCTTAAATCTAAAGATATAATCTATTAAAAGTTCCAACACCCTTTTTCATTTTAGAGGACACGTTTTGTGAAGTTGTTCATCTGTTCAGTGTAAAGACATGTGGAGGAATGGCTTCTAATATTTTGGCTATCAAAATCATTTATATATTTTGATCTGTCGTGCGATTGAACAATGATGTCGGTCGTATGTAGGTTTGGTGCTCGAATCGTACTATTTGAACACGGATTACTAGTCCAGGATCTGCTAATCTTGATGGTACAGTGTGTACTTTTGTCCTTTTGACAAACCTGGAATGAATCCATTTATAATACTGTTTTTGAAGTATCTCCTGCAGATTTTCAGTGTTATAAATTGATCTTGATTTGTAGTTACACATATGTATAAGACCAAATACATATATATATATATATATATATATATATATATATATATATATATATATATATATATATATATATATATATATATATATATATATATATATATATATATATATATATATATATATATATATATATATATATATATATATATATATATATATATATATATATATATATATATATATATATATATATGTTTGTTCCGGTTCCGGTTTTACGTCACGGACTCCCTTTTCTACTAAGGGCTAGGACGGTTGCCTTCTTGCGAAGGACTTGTTTTGGCAGATGTAATTGTTACCCTGAGTGCATACCCTTGCTAACCTCAGACCGTGACGGGGCGCGAACCCTCGACCTGACGCCTCAGAGTCGCGGACGCTACCGCTTGAGCCACGGTGACTCTCTCTCTCTCTCTCTCTCTCTCTCTCTCTCTATATATATATATATATATATATATATATATATATATATATATATATATATATATATATATATATATATATATATATATATATATATATATACGGTGTACGCTGCATGATGCTCTGTGTTTACTTTATTCAGCAATCTCACAACCTCTTTATTGTAGTCCTTTATATTTGCTTAAATGAATTCTACTTAAAATACTGCTGTTGTAACTACTACTACGTTTTAAGAAAATAAAGAGACCACTTTATCTTTCTCGTGTGAATAGGTTTCCGGTATGGCTAATAATTTGCTTTGAGTGTAATAGAAAATGGACAAGCTCTCAAGTATCACTGGATTCCTTTGATTTAGTTTATTAATCTTTTACATTCAATCTCATGTCTTCACATTTTCTACCCTACTTTAGGACATTGTCCCGCGGAGGCAAAGCAGGGAAGACCTTAACAGAGAAGAACAAATTTGGCATTGCAACCATGGCCTAAAGAAACCTTTTGGCTCTTTTTCTTTGTAAATGAACTTTAGGAAGTCTTGAATATAATATAATGGCTTGAGATCCTTCCCCCCGACATCGTAAACACAGTGAGAGTAAATAATACTTGCTAGGTGTTAGTAATTCTCACAGAATACTGCTGTATCTTTTTCTTCTCAATCTTTTTCATGGTAGTTTCAAGTAAGTGATGGTAATGGCTTGGAGCCAATAGGTCAGAACTTAAAATATCAAAGGAAGCTGTCTGTCCTTCTGTTCAGAACTCTATGTGTCCTGTCATCTCGCGCCTCGTTAGACTTTTTGACTGTTTTGTGAGACAGTAGTTCTTCAGCAAGTGTTAAAAGGGCAGATTCAATACATTATCTCATACCTTTTAAAATATCTTTCGAGTTATATCCCGGACTTCATCATATCCTATTTACATAAATCTTCACCCATTACTACTTCTACATCAGCTACTACTACTAATAAAAATGATAATGATAATTATGATAATAATGATACTTATAATAATAATGATAATAATAAAAATAATAATAATAATAATAATAATAATAATAATAATAGTAATCATGATAATGATCGTAATAATGATTATAAGCTTAAGAGACCCCTTTCTCTCATTATCGATATAAATATTTTTATCATTGGCATGGACATGAGAGATTATTTCAGTATGATGATATTTCAGAATTTGCGTTAGATACCTATGAATTGGGCATATTCAAGAATTGAAATATAATAATTATAGCAATCACCATTACTTGAGTTTATAAAAAATGTATTTATGCAACTTATTGAAACTTCTCAGCACTATAAAAAGCGAACTTTTCAAACATGAATTTAGGGCATTAGTAAGTTATTTTGCATATAAAGTATCATATATATCTTTCTGGGATTTCTTATTTTACTTGACTGTGATGTCTGTTCAATTATTTAATCAGCTTAGAACATCTCATTGTATTATTACGGCTTAAAACCCTATCACACGGGTATATTTTTCTAGGATATGTCGGCGAACATGCTATTGCGCAACGGCATGTTACCCGACACCCGAGATTTCCGCCAACAAGCTGTTTACGGAAATTATAAAAAAAAAAAAAAAAAAACGCCCGACAAATTGGGTAACAGAAAAACAATCGTTGAAAGTGAGTACTCTGCATGAAATATATATTTTCGTCTTATTGTAACTTATTTAGTAAGGTATATCATTTTGGTATCGTAAATATATATAAATCATGTTTGTTATGTATTATTTACTCTGACTTCTGCCATTGGATTAACGCCTGGACAGGTCTGGCTGGCTTAGCGTCTTCTTTCTTACCAATTCCTTGTCCATATCCCATCATCATCAGGGTAGGATAAGAAAGGGGGAGGGAAGCAGTGACGATGTCATCCCCGAAGAAGAGTGGAAATATAATGGGAAGATTTGGGAGGAAAAGCACGAAAATGAAATAGAGGGAGAAATGAGATGGGGAGACCCTCCTGCTATTGTGCAGCCATACAATGGATGATCACTGTGATAAGTATTTACGTCCTATATCCTTCTCCTCTTCCTTTTTTAATTTTCTTCTTCGCACAACGCTATGGCATACAATCCAACAGCTGACGTTGCACAGTTAATCTCATCCTTCTTTTGTGTTCAGCTATTCACTCTCTCACTGTTGTTGTAAACTCCTGTTAAGGGTCGTCTGCTTTGTTGTTGAAAACTGAGCTGTGTGATGTGCTTCCTACAATTTATTGGTGAACACGTTGTTGCGCATCACGATGTTTCCTGATATATGTGTCCTTCTGATAATGCCTTTAGTTGGATTTGATATCCATCATCATATGTATATGTTGCATCCGTTTATGCATGCACTTGTGAGCTTTTTTAAAGACTTAAAGGTCCATATGGGTATAGGGTAGAGGAAGGCATTTTAGTTCCTAGCACTTCCATATATTCACCATTTCACTGCATTATCTGTTGTTCTTACAGTATTTGGAATATATGCCGTTTTACGTGAAATGTGGATTAACCCGGGAGCTCAAAAGCTACTTCCATTTGAAGTCTGTTTATTTTTTTATATATTTAGAAAGTTTGGAGCCATGATTTTCATTCAGACTTTTAATTTCACTATTACATGCACCATTTTTATTTCAATTCCTTCCTTCTTTTACTAAAATTAGTGATATTATTACTAAGTACTCTTTAATTAGTCTCCGTGGCAAAATGGTAGCGTCTGCGACTCTGAGGCGGCAGGTCGAGGGTTCGCGCCCCGTCACGGACTGAGGTTAGTAAGGGCATACACTCAGGGTAACGATTACATCTGCCAAAACAAGTCCTTCATAAGAAGGCAACCGTCCTAGCCCTTAGTAGAAAAGGGAGTTCGTGACGTAAAACCGAATCCATTACTAAATCCTCTTTATATTATTTGTTTCTTATAATTCATTCCTTTATATGTCTTGCAGCACCTACTACTATCCCTCGTTCTCTGCCCTGCCTCCCACCACTTCGTTTATATTCGAGATCAGTGTTGTATTTCTTATTGACTCTTGACGTTCTGTGCAGATCTGAATCTTGCCCTCAGGCCTTTTTCGAGAAGGGCGCTTTTCAACGCATATAAATAGCTCGAAATGAGAATTTTTGGCCCCCACTGGCTTATGAATAGCTAGGTTTCTTTCTAAGTCACAAATTTAAAATCTCAGGTAACGCTTTTGTGCATGCAGTTGTACATATATTCATAGTTTTTATGAACACATATGCATGCGTAGTTATATGCATGTATTCATATTGTGTTGTGTGTGTGTGTGTGTGTGTGTGTACTAACGGAGCATGAAATAAAGTCGAACCTAGCTGCAATAGGTATTGGAATATCGCTTTAATAATAATTATAATGATAATAATTATAATAATAATATTAATAATTATAATAATAATAATAATAATAATAATAATAATAATAATAATAATAATAATAATAATAATAATAAAATTATTAAAATATTTAGCATTATAACTTTAGACTAGAATTTTATTTCTCTTTCAAAGTACATATCAACACTATGTATGAAATTTATATTCTGTCCATGCAAAATTAATGAAGCAACATAGAAAGAGAAAATGTATTTAATGATTTCATGTACCCTATTTATTGTCTTTTATTAGAAAATATTTCATAAAATAGTTTATTTTTCATGATCTATATATTATTTTTGTTAATCTATCAATTGCTTTTATTTCATTTGAGGGTTCATTGTGATAAGATATAATGGTAATTAAGGCCAAATTTCAGTATTTATATTTCTGCAAATGCATTTACTGTCAGTTCATGTTATATTAACGTTTTACAATAATTGAACTTTTGTTTTCATCAACATCAGAACATATGCATTTGGCAGTAATTGTATTTAAAAGTTTGCAAAAGTATCTTAATTTTTTTTTTCAATAATCTTTGATTTACATATTTAGGACTCCATTTTCTTCATGCTTTCCTTACTTTATGGCGTAAATTCATATGGTTCAATGCGGGTTCTTGACATAGGTTCAAGAAAGGGCGAATAAGAAAAAAAATCTTGGAAGGCTGCAATAAGTTTTATTGTCTTCGTAACAGGGTACTTAATATGTGAATTTTTCACTCCTTTACCGCACCGTATTTGGCCGCCATCTAGAAAAAATGGCAGCCAAAAAAAGTTTTTTTTTTTTTTTAGTATTTCTCTTAGGACTCACTTTAAAGAAAAATGTGCCGATATATAAAAATAATTCACGTAAAATTTCCTACAAAATTTGTTTTATACATTTTTATAGTGCGGTGCGCGGTTTTGACGCTAGAGGAGCGAGAATGTGTGGACTATTTCTTTCATGACAAACGTTACCTAATATAGCTTAGCGATATTTCTTGCAGGGGTGTCCTTCCTCCTTTATTTTGGGTTAGGATAGACAGCGAATACTCTCACTGGCGGAGTTACCACCCTTGCACCCAACCATCCACCCAATGTGCATATCTTAGATGAAGTTATTATTAGTCATTGCCAGGCCAATTACAGTTACATATTTATCATTGTTGTTTTTCTCCTTGACAGGTTTCTTTAAGGATAGTGGTATACTATTGTCCATCGTTCTCCTTTATTGGAATATATTTTGTTAACCACAGGAATACATTAAACTTTAGTGGGGTTGATTTGTAGCTTAATTTGATGATGCAGGTGAGTGAAAGCACAGCTTATGGTTTTTCTGTTCCATGTGCTATTTCTCCTTCTGGAAATAGGAAGTTTTCTAACATTGTATCAGTGGGATCATCACAGTCCTCTTCATCAGTGTTTATGTCAGAGTTTGAACAGGACAACCCTCTTAATTTTAATCTCAAAGGCTCTCATGGGAACATGACAAAAATCCCCGACAGTGGTTGCAGAGGGGATGTTTCTAATCTTGAGATAGGCTCATCTGTTGAAGGATTATCAGGAGAAGGAGTGACACACTGATTCCCTCCGATACTGTGGAAAGTGTTGAACCCATCAATGGTACAAATGTTTACCTCAGCATTGTCGAATACAAATTGTGTAAATGAGTCAGTTTGAGCCTCCCTGTTTGGATGCTGCAAAGCTGATACTTGAAAAATTGCTGCTTCATCATAGGAAGCCCACAATCCTAAGGTAGAGTAGATGCTTAGAACCATATTTTTGACCAAGATGAACAGCAGGGCTTATTTGTAATGGTGATCTAAGTGAATGCTGACTGGCTGCTGTTAGGATAGCATGTGAGATAGCTGTAGACTTCTTCTCTCATTTGTTTTTATCTCCTTTCTTGTTCTTCAACACAGCTGTTTTAACAAGGCAATATAGGGTGTCTGGTACCAGAGATTCCAAGTCAGTCAGGAATTTATCTGGTGGTGGATACTAGTCCGTCTCATATATCTGTGACCTCATATCTTCAGCAGTTATTTTTGCAGCTGTGATTACTTTCCGAAGCCGCTCTGCTTTCTCATCATTACTTCTTTGTATTCATACCAAGCATCAGTCAGAATTTTGTTACCTGTGTCACGAAAACAGGCTACAGGCTTTATTTTTCTTTACAGATAAAACATTGTTTCTCCATACTTTTGCCTCTGTTCTGATTTTATTGTTTTCTCAGTTGGTAGATCGCCCTCATATCCCTCAAAAATGTCACTGAAAGAAAATTGGCATTCTTGTCGATTTTCCTTAATGTAGGTAAAAACATGGGTCATTGCCTCAGAAACTGTAGCACTTTTAGGACGACCACGTTCTATTCCAGAGGATGTTTGGTAGAATTTCTTTATGCATGTTGAATGATACCTTGCTTCTGCAGCAACTAAGTGAACTACATTACAAATACGGGTATTAACTGTTATGCCCCAGTCATCATTTCTCTTCTCACCTGCATTCAAAATAGTGTCCCTAACATGAATAGTCTCCACACGATGCACAGTTTCACTCACACTTAGAAGTTTTTTGCTTTGTTTTTTCAAAAACTCATCTGATGCTTCTTCTCCACAAAACTGACTTATGAAGAAAATAAAAATCCAGTACTAGGCTCCTTAATAACGTTGTAGGTCCTGGAGAGGTTTGCCGTCTTGTTTGAAAAGCTTCAGCACTTCTTTCTTTGGTATACACTTTTCTACATTTTTCATGCTCTGTCACCTTTTTCAGTCCTTTTAGCTGAGAATGTTTTCCATCTTTCCATTTACTTCTGTAGTCTATCAGGGCTTTCACACGTTTCTCTCTCACTTCACGAGTCACTCCTTCAGAGAGATTCCCTTCACAAATGAAATGTTTCCCTGAAGAAGACATTTTCCCATAAAATAAGAATTAATGGCTCTGAAGCAAAATTAAATACTACAATTAATGTAAGAGTTTAGAATATCCTTCAGTAAAGCATACAAGATAAATTTCCATGTCATATTACGTAACTGAGAGTGTGACTCAAAAACATGCAAACATTCTCGCACCTCTAGCGTCAAAGCCGCGCACCGCATTTGAAAACTGTATAGAGCATTTTTTGTAGAGAATTGTATGTAAATTATTTTATATATCGACACATTTTCCTCTAAAGAGAGTTCTAAGTGAGATAATTAAAAAAAACTGTTTTTAGTCCCCATTTATTCAAGATGGCGGCCAAATCCGGGGAGGTAGAGGAGTGCAAAATTCATATGTTATTAGGTACCCTATTACGAAGACAATAAAATTTATTGCAGCTTCCCATGATTTTTTTTTCCTTATTCAAACCCCTATCGACTGGCCTAGATTACGAATCACTCTGAGAAGTAACGTTTTCTTGCAAAAGAGCCTTAATAGGTACACATTATTGAAATCTGCAATGGAAAGTACAATGTGGAATGTGTATGAAGGGTCGACTATTTGCACATGCATAAGAGAGATTAACAGGAGGGCCTTGCATCGTTAGTCTGTTAAGACCCTCAGGTATCCTTCTTGCTAGAGAGGATTAGTTGTTGAAACAGCGACAACTGCTTATTAATCCAAGCGATCACAGTGACCATTTATATGTTGTGCAAAATGCAGTTCGTAAGCATTAAGGAGCGTCCACACCAGCAACATGCAGTTGGAAACATTGACCTAAGCACCGCAGTCGACATTTACAGACACCAGTAGTACCAACATATCTCTTACAGCGCCATACCAATATATCGACACCATCGTATCAGTAGCAACACAAACATTGTTGCGTCCAATGTTGTCAATTTTGTTGATATGTTTTGTTGTCTTCACCTGGTCGGCTTTTGATATAAAGAAAACTATCCATTCTGCAGCTCTAGATAATTGTAGCATATGAGATTTGCTAATTTTATTACAGTTTCGTAAAGGACACTAGTTTATTCATCACTAGATTTCGACCATGGATTACATCTCAAAGCTTAAGTAATTTCAGTCACACTCGCTAGAAAAACGTAATATATTTCTGTTAAAAAATGCTTAAGAGTACGTACTTCGGAATATTTGATAAAAGATACTTTACTGGGCGTTAATGTCATATAAAGACGTATCTGTGTAGTCTTTCATATTATAGAGAATTTTCATAGCTTTATTTAGTTTTTGTTTTTTCAACATTTTATCAAGCGATAGTGTCTATGTGGTTGTTCATAATATATATATATATATATATATATATATATATATATATATATATATATATATATATATATATATATATATATATATATATACATATATATATATACATATATATATATATATATATATATATATATATATATATATATATATATATATATATATATATATATATATATATATATATATATATATATATATACATATATATATATATATATATATATATATATATATATATATATATATATATATATATATATATATTTGGTAGGAAAAATCCATTAAATAAAACAAAGAATATATATATATATATATATATATATATATATATATATATATATATATATATATATATATATAATTTTTTTTTCTTTGTTTTATATAATGGTCTTTTCCTACCATTTTAGACTGTATGTTAACAGTTCAGTGTTTTTATATATATATATATATATATATATATATATATATATATATATATATATATATATATATATATATATATATATATATATATATATATTAGTCTTCATTACACGAAGATTTGTTTTATGAATGTTACACCTGGACAAGCAAAAAAAAAAAAAAACTACCCTCATCAGTAAAGGCCCTGGCACGAGAAAAAAAATAAAATGAAAGAAAAGAAAAGGGTTATGGACAAGGCAAAGATGAGGTAATGATACACAGAGGAAAAGGACAGACTGAAAAAATAGTCAAAATACTGAGGACATAGAGATATGGAGGATTAGTCCCTGAGGTGATGATATATCCACTTTTTGGAGGAAGATAGGTCATAAAAGTTTGGAAAGACAGAAGGAGGAAGAGAGTTCCAGCAGTTGCTGCACCGACCAGTCCGCGAGCTACAAATCTCCACTAGTACCTGTGTGATGAGGTCTCTTAGCTGGTGTTATGTGGCCTCGGCAGTGGTAGAGGGATACAACTCGCCAATGCATCAGAGCAGCGATGGAAGTAGTAGCAATAGAAAAGAGAAAAGAATGATACCTAATTGTGAAGAGAGGTAAAATCCAAATTAAAAGTAAGAGAAGGATCATTGATGAGTCTGACTGCCTTATATTCAACCCTATCAAGGAGATAAGTATAGGAAGAAGCACTCCAAATGTGTGAGCAGTATTCTAAGCAGGCCCGGATGAGACATTTATAGGTTTTTAGTAACTGTAAAAAGGAAAAATAATGACGAAAACGAAACAAACCCTAAATTTTTTGGATGCAGATTTAGAAATTTGGAGTATGTGATTCCTCCAAGACAAGTTATAGAGTCTATATGGATTCCTAATATGTTGATAGAATTAAGAGGATAAATTTCGTTAGTTTTGAAGACAATAGGGCTATCAGGAGGAGAAACAGATAAAGAGATAGCCAGAAACTGTGTCTTGGAGGCATTGGATTTAACTAAATTTTGGGTGCCCCACTCAGATACTCTCTGCAAACCAGAGTTGAGAGTAGAAGAGTGATACGAGACTGATTACAAGTAGCACATGAAGGTTGTGAAGAAAAATCTGATGATAAGGGAAGGGTAGAATCGTCTGCAAAGGTGTGAAGAAGAGAGGAAGATGGGGATTCTAGAAGATCATTGATGAAGAGAAGGAATAGAGTAGGTGAATGAACAGAGCTCTGTGGAACACCACTGTTAACAGGGAATGGGTTAGATGTTGCACCGTCAACAACTACAGTTATAAAAGTGTCAATAAGAAAACTGGAAATCAGAGAACAGAAAGAATGGTTAAAGCCATAGGCGGGGAGTTTGGCTAACAGAGTCTAGTGCCACACTGTCAAAAGCCTCAGAGATATCCAGGGTGACAACAATGGATTCCCTGTAGTTCTTCAGAGAAGATGACAATACATGAGTAAGATAGGACAGGAGGTCACCAGTGGATCTTGCCTTGCAGAGGCAGTACTGGTGTTCGGAGATAAGTGAGTTAGATTTAAGGCGTTTCATGAAGTGAGCATTGAGCAAAGTCTCGAAAACTTACGCGATAGGTCGGTAGTTTGAAGGAATAGAGCGGTCATCCTTCTTAGGAACAGGTTGCACTAGAACATGCTTTCAAGATGAAGGATGGGTGCTGGTTGAGAGAATGAAGCGAAAAAGACGGCAAAGCACGGGAGCCAGTCCATCTGCATATTCCTTAAGGAACCTTCAGGGATACCATAGGGACCAGATGCCTTGTTCGTGTTTAGCGAGCGAAGAACCTTATGAACTTTGTGTGAAGAAAGGATAAGGGAGGGCAAAGGGTTAGAGAGGGGTAAAGATTGAGGGACAAGTGTGCTGGAATTGTTCACGGAAGAGATGGCAGAAAAATGAGAACCAAAGAGAGTGGCTTTGTCAGTGGGAGAGCAAGCTATAGAACCATCAGAACGAATGAGAGGGGGAAAGGTTGAGTTACAGAAGTTTTTGGAGAGGTTTTGGCTTAGGACTAGAAACATTTGTCAGTGGGAGAGGAGTTAAAGTCATCAACTTTCCTTCTTATAAAGGAAACCTAAGACCTTCGAATCTGAGAGGTACACCGATTCCTACCTACAATAAAAGCAGAGCAAGGTAAATCAGAAGGAGGAGACGCTTGGTACGACTAGTGTACCTGATTCCTCCCTTGTATAACCATGGAACAGGCACGGTCAAACCAAGGTTTAGGGGGACAAAAGGTTTTCGTAGAAGAGGGGATGTACGCCGCTATTCCTGAGGTTATGATCTCGGCAACTTTTAGGACTACCCGATCAGGGTTGCGGGATCGAAAGCAGTAGTCATCCCATGGGAAGTCAAAGAGGAAGTTACGCAAATCTTCGCGTTATGAACGATCAAAGTGCCAAAGTTGGCACTGAGTAGGAGGGATTGGTGGAGGGGGGGACGAATTTGGAAGAGAATGAGATCATAGAGTGGTCAGTTTATAATATATAGATTAATCCATTCTTAGAAAGGGATACAGATAACAACAGATGCTCAAAATTTTTACCCTCCTCCGTGAGGATGAAAATATTGAGCATTTGTTACTTCTCTGTATCCCTTTCTCAAGTGTGGATTGATATATATATATATATATATATATATATATATATATATATATATATATATATATATATATGTATATATATATATATATATATATAAATATATATATATATATATATATATATATATATATATATATATATATATATATATATATATATATATATATATATATATATATATATATATATATATATATATATATATATATATATATATATATATATATATATATATATATATATATATATATATATATATATATATATATATATATATATATATATATATATATATATATATGCACACACACACACACACACACACACACACACACACACACACACACACACACACACACACACACACACCAAGGAACCAAAATAGGCTTGAAATTTATGAGGAAAGTCATATAGGTACGATTGAAGTCATAAACTCAGTTGTTAACATGGCGCGGGAGAAAAAATGTAGGATTTTGATTATGGGAGACTTTAATCATAAAGAGATAGATTGGATAAATCTTGACCCACACAGTGGTGAGGACTCCTTTGGGGCAAGATTCCTAGATTGCGTACAAGGGAATTTCCTACACCAACATGTAATGGAACCAACAAGAGCCAGGGGTGGGGATGAGCCATCACTACTTGATCTGGTGTTCACAGATAATGTGTTGGATATTGAAAATATTGAGTATGAACCACCAATTGGAAAGAGTGACCACTGTGTGTTGTTGATGGAGTATATCATTGAAGACATTCTTCCTGAGAGTAGAGGCACTGAGGACATGAGGAGGAACTATCAGAAAGGAGATTACATCAAAATGAATGAGCTTTTTGCAGTTATTGACTGGAGAACCTTATTTTACAACAAATCTGTACAAGAAATGTATGACATCTTTTGTGAGAAATATGGGAAGATAGTAGATTGCTGCATACCTGTCACCAAAGTAGGTGTAATTCATGCCAGAGAGAAATGGTTCGATAATGGGTGTAAAAGAGCTAAGGAGTGGAGAGACAAATGCTGGAAAAGGTATAGGAGGAGAAAAAACATAAATGCCTGGCAAACCTACAAAAGAGCAAGAAATGACTACCTAAGTAAAAGGAGAGAGGCAGAGAAAGATTATGAGAGGGACATCACCAGGAAGGCGAAAGAAAATCCCAAGCTTTTCCACAGCTTTATCAGAGGAAAACTGAAGGTAAAAGAACAGGTTTTAAGGCTAAAGAGAGCGGATGGAAGCATCACTGAGACGGACGAAGAGATCTGCAAAGAATTGAACAAGGAGTTTCAGTCAGTATTTACAGTAGAAAATACCCCACCCCCTCAGATTGCAGTGATAGAAGCTCAAGGGCCGGTATTAGAGAACATCAACCTTACAGCCACAGAGGTATGCAAAGCGCTGATGGATTTAGATGTTCATAAAGCTACAGGTCCTGATGACATATCCCCTCATGTGCTTAAAAAATGCGCAAACACAATATCAGTGGCACTAAGTATCATATTTAAGGAGTCATTGGAGTCGGGGGAGATTCCAAGATGCTGGAAACAAGCAAATGTGATACCTATCTTCAAAAAGGGAAGGAGGGATACGGCTCTGAACTATAGACCACTTTCCTTGACCAGCATAGTTTGCAAAGTTATGGAGAAACTACTAAGGAAACATATCTCTCTTCACTTGGAATCCTTCAACTTTTTGTCAGTGAGGCAACATGGCTTCAGAGAAGGAAGATCAACAGTAACAAACTTACTAGAATTTTATGATGAGGTAAGCCAAATATTACAGGAAAGAGAGGGCTGGGCAGATTGCATATTCCTAGACTTCCAGAAAGCGTTTGACACTGTTCCACATGGGAGACTTATTAGGAAGCTGCAATCAATGGCTAGAATAGGTGGAAATGTCTTGGAATGGATAAAAACTTACTTAGAAGGAAGGGAACAGAGGGTTAGAGTAAGACACTCAGTGTCTGAATGGAGAAGAGTTAGTAGTGGAGTTCCACAGGGTTCAGTTTTAGGGCCACTTTTGTTCCTTGTATATGTAAATGACCTACCAGAGTCTGTAAATTCATTCATGAATATGTTTGCAGATGATGCAAAGATTGTGAAGAAAGTAAAAAACGAGAACAATGGTAGAGAACTTCAGGAGGATCTAAATAATCTGCATGAGTGGTCAGAAAAGTGGCTAATGAAATTCAATACCTCAAAATGTAAGGTAATGAGAATGGGTACAAGTGCAAGAAGGCCCAAGCTTGACTACTCGGTGGCTGGAGTACAACTTCAGGAGACAGAAAATGAGAGAGATCTAGGAGTAAACATATTGGCAGATTTGTCTCCAGAAATACATATAAATGGCGTAGTAAGGGCAGCATATGCATTCTTATCAAATGTAAGGGTAGCCTTCAGGCACATGGACAAGGAAATGTTCAGAAATATTTATGTAACCTATGTGAGGCCAAAACTCGAATATGCAGCCCCCTTTTGGAATCCGCACTTGAAAAAGCACATAGCTAAGCTTGAAAAAGTTCAAAGACATGCCACGAAACTGGTGCCAGAAATACGCACTCTCGGTTATGATGAGAGGCTGAGGGAATTAGACTTGCCATCACTCGAAGCTAGAAGAGTAAGGGGGGATATGGTGACAGTCTTTAAATTCCTTCATGGTTATGATAGAGTGGATAGGGATCGATATTTCGATATGGCTGGCTCTAGAACTAGAGGTCATAGTTTGAAGCTTCGGAAGAAAACTTGTTTGCAGGATGTAAGGAAATACTTTTTCAGTGTAAGAGTAGTTGATAATTGGAATTCGCTAAGCGAGGAGGTAGTTAATGCTACCTCAATCCATAGTTTTAAGGACAGGTATGATAAGTATCACTAAGTCTAAAAATGGAACCGATCAGGAGACGGGAAGATACGAGCTTTGGGCTCTTTCCCGTAAACACAATTAGGTAATCACAATTAGGTAATCACACACACACACACACACACACACACATATATATATATATATATATATATATATATATATATATATATATATATATATATATATATATACACATACACGCGCACACACACACACACACACACACACACACACACACACACACACACATACACACACACACACACACACACACACACACACACACACATATATATATATATATATATATATATATATATATATATATATATATATATATATATATATATATATATATATATATATATACATATATATATATTTGTGTTTGTTTGTGTGGGTGTGGGTGCAATACCATAATGGGGGCTAATAGTGACACATAAAACTTAATTTATAT
>JAXCGZ010011629.1:0-12500 GCA_037179515.1 Halocaridina rubra | reverse complement strand
TCTGTTCATGACTTAATATACTTATCCATTTTAGACATTATACTTATGTCTATACTTGCTTATATATTTCTTTCTCTCTGTGTGTTTGAGTATACACACACACACACACACACACACACACACACACACACACACACACACACACACACACACACACACACACACACACACACACACACACTCACACACACACACACACACACACACACACACATATATATATATATATATATATATATATATATATATATATATATATATATATATATATAAATGTTTATTTCTCCCCAGTTGACCTACTGTATAAGTAACAGTAACCCAAATGGATAAATCACAGTATTTATACTAGTAGAGTAAGTCATACTAGTAATGGACAATATATAATAGTATATGAAATCCGAGATATTATTTTTGGTATATGAATATAATTAGTTTAAGTCAAATGGAACATACAGACATATAGGTGTTTTTGAATTTTAAAGAAATATTAAAGAAATACAGCTGAAAACACATATTTCCATGTTTTCTTGGGACATATCTTGTGGTCAAGTGCTTGGGTACCTGGAACCCAGGGGAATTTAACCAGCCTTTATAAAGGGACAACCCTTATAATCCCATAATGACCTGGGAGTGTCATGTATTTAGCACTTTTACCCTCTCATTCTGTATACTGCTGCTTGCACTATATCTATAGAAAGAGAGAGAGAGATTGTCTCTCTGTGATTTTATTATAATATCCATATATTTTTGATACTCATTTCATTTCTATGAACCTGATGTTCCATTTTATTTAAGATTTATACATATACTAAATTTCCATTTTTGTTGATGTTTAGTTCAACTCAATATAATTATATATATATATATATATATATATATATATATATATATATATATATATATATATATATATATATATATATATATATATATATATATATATATATATATATATATATATATATTCCCATATATTTATTGTACACTAGGATCAATTATAACATAATTATATAAATGGAAAAGTAAGGGCAAATATAACTATACCAAATTACTTTTTATTTGCGTTTACCAGTACATTCAACTTACATTTGAAGGATTCTGTGACTGACAAAGATGAAACATTATTACATTATTAAATGTAAAATATTAAACTTAATATCTTCTCAGTATAAAATAATGAAAATGAAACATTTTAAGATCAGTTATTGTAATATGTGAAAAACAAATGACTTAAAATAAATTACATATCTATATGGAAATAAAATGCTAAAATTAAAGTTACAAACGTCGTTCTTTAAACCATTCTCTCTTGCCATGATACCCTTCATTTGGGGGAATTACAGTAGTCCTTCAGGTAGTTCCTTTGTTCACGGGCGGCCTGGGTGGATCTTGTAGCGTTGGCAAGCTGTGTGATACCCGGGAGATTACCATCCACCCGCCATGATCCAGACTTTGTGGCCCTCCTTTGCAAGACGCGGCACTCCGCTTGCTCCTGACTGCGTACGACCCCCTACGAACGTTTACGTTCCCCTACGATGGGCGGGAGCATGGTCAGCCCAGTCGTAACGGTCAAGAAATTCAATTTCCCGTTTTCTATGATGAGAGTTACGTTTGCGTACGTTCAGTCGTACGCTAAATTACGCGTCCAAACGATTCCGTACCACTGCAATTACGATCCATAGGACTGCTTACGCGGACGTACGACGCAATTCTGACAGGCACAGGATTGCACCTGTCGGCTAAAAAATCTGCCGGATCTCCAAGGATTGAGTGAAGATTCCGTCGGAACGCGGTCTTAAGAGTCGGGTCGGGAGTTTTGGCTATGTGTGACGCCAGCATAAGGAACAATGACAGTGGGAGTAATAAACAAAAGGGACAAAGGAGTCTCGAGAGGATTAGAAAATTAAAGATAGTGAAAGATATCTTATCCTATATGATCAAATAAACACATTATCCATGTGATAATATGAAGCATATTTTGCCACTGGCCGGGACTTGGACCTTGGACACATCATTTTACCAGAGCGCTATCAACTAGACCATCAATGATCTAAAAGAAGACGACAATCTCTCAGCTAACTGCTAAGCTAGAGAATGAACGAATTTTACTGATCATTTTGAGGCAAAATGTATTTTATTTCTTCTCATAGGGTAATGTGTTTATATGATCATTGTTGTGCCTATATAGCATGGACTTTGAATATAATGTGAAAACAAGCTACAAGTTGAAAAAAAAACTGTAAAATGAAAAAAAAAACATTCAGTACAACGCGTTCATTCCCTAGCTTAGAGGTTAGTTTCTTCTTTTAGACCTTCGATGGTGTAGTTTGTAGTGCCTTGGCACACTGATGATGTGACATAGGTTCGCATCCCGACCAGGCAAAGTGTTTTTCATGTTTTTACATACGATAGTGAGTTAATGCTTATATAGCATGGGATATAAGTTTAATGCGGAAACAAGCCACAAGTGAGGTTGGGAAGACATTGTAAACTGAGCAAAAAGCTTTCCGTATAATGCGTTCATTCGCTAGCTTAACAGTTAGCTGAGAGGTTGGTTTCTTCTTTAGACCTTTTGTGGTGTAGTTAATAGCGCATTAGCACACTAATAATGTGACCTAGGTTCAAATTCCGGCCAGAGGTAAAGTATGGTTCATATATATATATATATATATATATATATATATATATATATATATATATATATATATATATATATATATATATATATATATATATATATATATATATATATATATATATATATATATATATATTTTTAACACTGAACTGTTAACATGCAGTCTAAAATGGTAGGAAAAGCCCATTAAATAAAACAACGAAAATATATATATATATATATATATATATATATATATATATATATATATATATATATATATATATATATATATATTATATATATATATATATATATATATATATATATAAAGTACTTATTAATTTCGTGACCTAAACTGGTCACCTTCTCAAAGTATAACTTTGAGAAGGTGACCAGTTTAGGTCACGAAATTAATAAGTACTTTATATATATATAATATATATATATATATATATATATATATATATATATATATATATATATATATATATATATATATATATATTTTATATATATATATATATATATATATATATATATATATATATATATATATATATATATATATATATAGATATATATATATATATATATATATATATATATATATATATATATATATATATATATATATATATATATATATATATATATATATATATATATATTCGTTGTTTTATTTAATGGGCTTTTCTTACTATATATATATATATATATATATATATATATATAATATATATATATATATATATATATATATATATATATATATATATATATATATATATATATATATATATATTCGTTGTTTTATTTAATGGGCTTTTCTTACTATATATATATATATATATATATATATATATATATATATATATATATATATATATATATATATATATATATATATATACACACACACACACACATATACGTGTATATCTCTGTGTGTTTTAATATGTATGTATAGTTATTATATTAGGATATGTCTCTAAGAAAAGACAATAATATGTCTCAATATCTTGTTTTCTATTCTTATTCTTCGATTGCATCTCACCTGCACCTCGTCAGTAGCATTGTACGTTGTCTCTTAATCCAGAGAGTCGAAATTGATTCACCTCAGTAGAAACTTCCATTTACCACCAACATGCGATACGTAATAGCTGTACCATCAACCAACTTTCAGGCACAAGTACTTGCTGAAGCAGGATCAAATTGTTTGCTTGTCTTTGAAATAGTAAATGCTTTTATTCCGAGTATAGCGAGATGCTTTTTTAATGGAGCAGGGCCATTAAGCCCTTTTGTGCCGCCTCCATTCTTGAGTAAATTCCTGTATTTCGCTTTCTCTCTCTCATACGAAAGAGCGATATAGGAACGTGCTTCCATCTTAATCGAGGTTATTTTAGACTCCCTTTGCTGCTCTGAGAATAATCTTCATGTGCCGGGAGAGAAAGACATGAAACTAATGGCTTTTTGATGGAAGATGCAATGTTCGTAGTGCGCAGTGAAGTGCAATGATTCTTAAAGGCATTGTTCTCTGTGATGATTTTAATGACAAGCTTGCATAAGCACTCACATATGTTAATGTGTGTGTGTGTGTATATATATATATATATATATATATATATATATATATATATATATATATATATATATATATATATATATATATATATATATATATATATATATATATATATATATATATATATATATATATATATATATATATATATATATATATATATATTCATTTATGTATTTTGACGACAACTGAACGGTAAGGTATGTATATATGGCCTTATACTGTATATAAAAACTATAATTTTAATCACTCTAATATACTATTTTCCTATAATTCACTAGTATACTGTTAGTCCAGTTTATTACTTCAAATAGTGATATCAACAATAACTTTAGTATGTATGCTTTCTAAGGCCTGTTTATATAAGGAAAACCTTTAATCATAAAAATATGTATATTGGCTGTCATATTTCATTATAGCCTCCTCTAACCGCAGTGTGAATAAGCTTTTGCTTACAACTATGGCGCAACTCGCAGAATTTTTGGATTTTTACATCGATTTATGTTCTTGAGAATGCCAAATGCATTCCAACCAATTTGTAACTTTTAAATGACTCTTCTTGCAAGATATGATATTTTTATAGGAAATACTTTGCCTTTTTAATCATACTTGGTGTGTTACATCTACATTTTTCTTCACTGTTACCTTACAGGTCAGTTGTTAGAATACTTATTTGCATCATTTAATATATCAGTTGAACAAAATATCAAAACATTGACTTTAATTTTCACTGATACTTATTCAAAATAAAAGGTACCATACAAGTACTCGTAGTATCTGCTTAATATTATGTTGAGACTGTTATAGAAAAATGTCCTCTGGTAATATAAAAGATGACCTCAATAAGTTGATAAAATCCTGCACCGTGTGTGAAACAAAAGTGCAGTTTTTCCTACTTTAATTGCAAATATAACATTGCAGTGGCATATTGCTGTTTATGTAGACCAAAACGATATCCTTTGCTTCGTCCATGGCATGTAGTTTTGCATGCACATATTGCTAGTTCTTTTCAAGATACTGCAAAAGGTGAAATTGTAGTCCAGCAGACCTTCCAAGCACCGTCCTGCTGAATCCAACCCCACTTGGTGGTACATGGGATTTCAGGCGTGCAAACTATTAATTGACCTCAGACATCCTGCTGGGTAGGCAGAACTTTGGCATGCTGGAGTAAGGCTGCTTGTGTTGGTGGAATGGCATTGTACGGCTTCTGTTTCCAATTCACTTAACCAAAGGTGGTCATTTGGCGGCCATTTAAAAAAAAAAGAAGACCACTTTGGATCTGCGACAGGCTAACGTTTGTTTCCTCTTTTTAACGAGACATATAAGTACAAGCATTCCACATTCATTATTTGTATCAATAGCTCAAGTATTCCAGCCATATTTCAGTATCTTCTGGACTCTATAGTTTCTAAAGACTGGTGCTCTTGCCTCTTCATTATTATTAGTATTATTATTATTATTATTATTATTATTATTATTATTATTATTATTATCTTTGATACTCACTTTTAATTCAAACTACTCATATTTTGTGTTTTCCCCTCTTGGTAGATTTGACCACTTTGAGATCTCAATCGCTTCCATTTTCGTTCCCCCTCCATCAATTCCTCCTACTCAGTGCCGCCTTTGGCACTTTAAGTACACCCGTAACCCTAATCAGGTAGCCCTAAAAGTTGCCGAGATCATAATCTCAGGAATGGAGGCGTTCATCTACTGCTCTAAGAAAACTTTTTCTCCCCCTAATCCTGTGTTTGACCGTGCCTGCTCCATGGCTTTAGGCCAGGGATTGAGCACACTGGTCGTACCATGCCTCTCCTTTTGTTTTAACTCGCTCTGCTTATATTACAGCTGTGAATCACTCGACTGCTCTTATTCAAAGGTCTAAAGCTTCCTTTATAAGAGGGAAAATTAATGACCGTAACTCCTTTCCCACTGATAAATGTTTCTGGTCCTTAGCCAAAAACCTTTTCAAAAACTTCTGTATCTCAAGCTTTCCCCCTCTCATTCGTTCTGGTGGTTCTATAGCTTGCTATCCCATTGACAAAGCCACTCTCTTTATCGCTTATTTTTCTGCCAACCCTTCCATAAGCAGTTCCAGCATTTTTACTCCTGTCTAAGCCTATGCCCTCCCTAATCCTTTCTTCACGCAAAGTTCATAAGGTTTTTCTCTTGCTAAAGACAATCAAGGCATCTGGTCCCTATGATATCCCTGCAAGGTTCCTTAAGGAGTCTGCAGATAAACTGGCTCCTGTGCTTTTCCATCTTTACTGCCTCATTCTCTCAACCAGTATCTATCCTTCATCTTGGAAGCATTCTCTAGTGCATCCTTTTCCCAAGAAGAGTGACCGCTCTATTCCTTCAAACTACCGACCTATTGCCCTAACCGTTGCTCATTTCTCACTTCCTTGAAACGCTTTGAATCTAACTCACTTATCTCTGATCACCAGTTCGGCCTCTGAAAGGCAGGATCCATTGGTGACCTCCTGTCATATTTTACTCATGTATGGTCATCTTCTCTGAGGAACTATGGGGAATTCTCTGTTGTCGCCCTTGATATCTCTGAGGCTTTTGACAGTGTGGCACAAGGCTCTGTTGGCCAAACTCCCTGCTTATGGCTTTTCCCCTTCTCTCTGTTCTCTGATTTCCAATTTTCTTTCTGACACTTTTATATCTGTAGTTAATGACGGTGCAACATCTAGCCCATTCCCCGTTACCATTGGTAACTCTGTGCCTTCCTTTCATCAATGATCTTCTTCAGTCCCCATCCTCCTCTCTTCACGCCTTTGCTGAGGATTCTACCTTTCACTTTTTCTTTACCTTTTCTTCACAACCTCCATCTGCTACTCGTAATTGGTCTCATATCATTCTTTCTTTTACTCCCGACTTCGATTTCAGAGGGTATCAGAGAGGAGCACCTAAAATATAGCTAAATTTTATGCCTCCAAGACACAGTTTCTGGCTATCTCTTTTATCCTCTTCTCCTCCTGATAGCCCTATTGTCTTCTAAACTAGCGAAATTTTACCCTCTTAATTCTGTTAATAGATTAGGAATCCAGATAGCCTCTAACTTGTCTTGGAGGAATCACATAATCCAAAAATTTCTTTATCTGTATCTCAAATATTAGGGGTTCTGTTTCGTTTTCGTCATTGCTTTTCGTCTTTACAGTTACTTAAAATCTATAAAGGTCTTATCTGTCCCTGCTTAGAATACTGCTCGCACATCTGGAGTGCTTCTTCATATACTTATCTCCTTAATAGGGTTGAATGTAAGGCAGTTAGACTCATTAATGACCCTTCTCTTACTCTTAATCTGGATTCTCTTTCTCCTCACCGAAAGGTATCATCTCTTTCTCTTTTCTATCACTACTACTTCCATCGCTGCTCTGATGCAGTGGCGAGTTGCATCCCTCCCCAACTGCCGAGGCCACGTAACACTCACCAATCGGCCTTGTCTTACAGGTGCTGTGTGGAGATTTGTAGCTCTCGGATTGGTCAGTGCAGTGACTGTTTCATCCCATCTACCTCCAGACTCTGGAACTCTTTTCCTCCTTCTGTCTTTCCTGATTTCATTAACCTTTCTTCTTTTAAAATATATCTATCGTCATCTCAGGGCCTAATCCTGCCATATCTCTTGGTACTTCGACATTTCCTATGTGTATCGTTACCTCATTTCTGCCTTGTCCTTATCCTTTTTTCTTTTTCTTCGTCGTAATGATTTCTTCGTGCCCAGGCCTTTATTAATGAGGGCAATTTTCTTGCCTGTCCCGTGTCACACTCATTAAAGATGCAGTTACATATTTATTTGTTTCCAAATTATTCACCTCCTATTTTCGAAATTCGATCCTGGAGTCTTTAGACAGTCGTGCACACCTTGGTCCGTTGAATCACAGCGGTCTCTTAAAGAGAGAGACCTTGAATTTCCATTGAAGTCACTCCGATTTACAGAGTTTACCGCGCCTTTCCACAGAGACAGTATATTTTTTCTATTGTTCTTGGACCTTCTGTGGTACAGTCGGAAATTAATTGACTCAGTTCTGTCGGATCGAATCCTAATCAGGGGCAATTTTATTTTTCGTTTATAGTTATTGAAAGTAGAATAATTATGAACTAAAGTTACTTGTAAAAGTTTAAATTTAGAAAAAAAATAATGAAGGAAAGTGGGTTCTCAAGAAGTTGTCTACTTGGTTTCAGTCATATATCGTAAAGAAGACCCATACCAGTAAACTTTTTTAAAATAAGATTTAATGTAATAGTAGTGATAATAGCAGCAGCAGTAGTGGTAGTAGTAATTGTTGTTGTTCTTGTTGTAGTAATAGTGGTAAACTGCAGTTCTTCGAATATCATATATTAATATCTGAACGGAAATGTCGACACACCAAACATACTAAACAATTCAATGTCCTGAATTTAACCGAAGAGATCTTGATGTTACGTCGAAGTCCCTTTGTGGAACTTTTAACTTTTTAAAGGTACACGTCTTCTCTCCCAAGAGGGGCGTGTCTTCGTTTTGTTCTGAAACTCCCATTAATGTTTCGTGATCTTCTGCACTTGTCTACTTATGAGATGGAAAAGGAAAAATCTGTCTTGCAGAACTGATGAGATTGTGGTCGCTGTTACAGGGTACCTTCTTAATTTACTCATGAGTCTTCGCTTAGCCGATGGCAAGGAGGAAGAAGCGATAGAAGGTCATATGAATGAAATTTATGATACTACACGCCAAGTTTCTGAACTTTTCACAATATGGACCGATGATATAAAGCATTGATTTATGTAAACGGGGTTCGTACACAGACGGATTAATATTGACAGGGAGCCGAAGAGAAGAAGATAGATCATATAGATATATAGAGATTTCCGTACGAGAGATATAAAATGATAGTGAATATATATATATATATATATATATATATATATATATATATATATATATATATATATATATATATATATATATATATATATATATATATATATATATATATATATATATATATATATATGAATCATTTTTTACCCCGACTGGGACTTGAACCTAGGACTTATACTTACTAAGTCAAGGCGCTACCAACTACACAATGATATATATATATATATATATATATATATATATATATATATATATATATATATATATATATATATATATATATATATATATATATATATATATATATATATATTAGGTAGAGACATAGGAATATAGAAAAAGAGAGAAAGGGTAATTATTAAAGGAAAACTCCTAGGAAGTAAACCAAATGCAATTTTTTTGAAAGAGCTATAGAGAGATCGATATATATTATTAGGTAGAGCATATATATATATATATATATATATATATATATATATATATATATATATATATTATATATATATATATATATATGAAACCAGTAAGGAATAAGTGAGAGAGAGAGAGAGAGAGAGAGAGAGAGAGAGAGAGAGAGAGAGAGAGAGAGAGAGAGAGAGAGAGAGAGATAAATCAAATTTGCAAGGAAACGGATAAAGGAACACAAAGAGAATGAATAATAAGAAAAGAAGCTTTTCCTGGAAGCAGTTTTGAATATCCAGCCAAATGAACGCCTGGTAATTGCTGCTTCGCGTCTAATAAACTCTTATTCTTGATCTGTTGCTTTTCCAGATAAGTCAGTCAATAGGGTTTTGATGATTCTCTCTCTCTCTCTCTCTCTCTCTCTCTCTCTCTCTCTCTCTCTCTCTCTCTCTCTCTCTCTCTCTCTCTCTCTCTCTCTCTCTCTCTCTCTCTCTCTCTCTCTCTCTCTCTCTCTCTCTCTCATGGAAATAATTTATCCATCTCTTCTCGGTTTTGTATTTCCATAATTCTGTGATACCGAATCTCAAGCATATCTTTTTCTCTCACTTATATTCTCGTATGTATGCCTCCATTTTCCATACGCCTTTTTGGTCTGACATTTACTCTTCAGACATCCTCAATATATCTCGCCTGCGTGTCCAAACTTACCTCTCTTGCACATACTGCATGCAAACTGTATGCAAGAATATCATAAGTCTCTACCTCTTTTCCAATAACACCAGCTCATTACCTGCCGAAGACGCGAGAGAAGAAAAGGGTAACCTATAGTCCCTCCCTCTACCTGTGAACCATTTGAGCTTAAAATCGATATCTTTAACGCCTTGCGCGATAGTAGAAAACTGATGGAGGAAAAGGAAAAGGAAATGAAAAAATGAAGAAACTGGGAGGAAAAAAGGCTCATCAGTCACACTTCGTCTCCATCAAAGGAAATGGAAGAAACCATCGCTCAGGAAGGAATGAGACAAAGATGGAGTTTTTGCGTTCTTTCTCCCTTTTTCTCGTATTTCGAATGTGGGTTTCTTATATTTTTGTTATATCTTTCATTCTTTGCATTCCTTATTTTTTTTTAATGTATTGTCGATGTACTTAACCGTGTATGGCTATTTGTGCATCAGCAGTCCTTGTTGTCACTTAATTTTTTGCAAGAGGCAAAGTACAGCCACTGCAATTGCTTTTCTGATGCCTCCTCCATTACTTCATCTGGTTTATGTAAGGTATCGTCACTGTTGCTTTTAATTCAAATATTTCTCCTGGTTTTAGTGATAATTATGCGTTTAACTGAAGAGTTCAAACTGAACCCTTCTTTGTACGTAACTCATTGTATCACTTTGACAGTGTGCGTTCAACTTTTAAGGCCGCAATTCTTTCTGCACTTTTAAGAGTATATCGACTTTTCACTTTTTTATTTCTTAATTATCTGATCGTGGAAGTTACTCAGAGACTCTTCACTGATGATGAGAGGGTGACTACCTCTCTGTGAATATAAAGACCTCCTCTTAGTTCTCCTCATATTCACCCTTCATTAAAGTGACTCACATTTATTGTTTTCGGTTGAAGAAGTACGAGTTATGATCATTTTTTCTTTGACATGAGTAAAAATGTGCAGCTTACTTTTATACTCATCATTAGGGATATTTTTATTATTAAACTACCTGGAATAATCGTATATGTAGGTTGATATTTCTCTGTTTTGTGTAATGCTTTCTGTATTTGGATGGATTTGTCTGCATAGCTGAATATTACTTGGCTGTTTCGCGAAAGATTTCCAAAAGAGTGGGCTATGGACAACAGACCCTCAGAACTTTTGTTAACATAATGACAGGCTGTCATTCATGCTTTTGTGTATGTGTTATAAAAGTAGATTTTACCTGAGGTCAATTTAATGATCAACTGATCACAATCTGAAAAACTGATTCTCTGAAAAGTGAATACCATTCGTTCCATGTTCAATATATGATGAGTGAGAAGTCTAAAATTCCACTGTACAAGATGTATTGCCATATGCATGTCTATATAGTGTTTTTTCATCAGGAAAAAAGATGGCTTTAAGATGTAAATGTTCCTGGATTTGAAAGTCCTGTATACTCGGTTTACCAGTGCTCTCCTCCCCAAAAGTTGCTTATGAAGCCATGGTTGGTTATACAAATTATAGCAGTGAAGAAAGTGACAGAGAAATGGTGCATATAAGAAACCTGCAGAGTAGTATTATGGACATTCCACGGGAATTCAGTGAAATGAAAGGCATTAGGAAAACTGAGATGCGATTTCGATATCAGGATTGAGAAATACTCTTACTCAATTAAAAGATGATATGCGTGTGTTTTTGACACTTATGTGACAAACTGACCAGTATGTGATCCCTGCATCAGTTAGAGCTGCCTTGCAGGCTTGCACGGGAGTGTGAATAGCTTGTAGAGTAAACCCAGAGAGAAATTCCGGAGGGAGAGACCCTATTGTAGTTGATGAGGAGGAATACTACAAACCACCCTCTAGTATCTCCTGCAACAATTACTAAAGGCACTGACTCCATCTTTCCTTTTGAACTAATCAGCAGCCTCGAAAGAAAGGAAGTGAAAAATGGGTTAGGCACTTCATCCTCATTTTTAGCCCAGGCAAGCAGCAATATTTAAAGGAAATCACTGCTCTCAGAGCAGACACGGTGTACAAAAACTTTGCTAAGCTACTCCCGTAGGATTGTTCTCAAAGTTCTTGTGCCTTATATTAAAAAAAAAAAAAAGTCCTATTCCCTTTTTATGGCATTTTTTTGTGTTTTGGTTCTCATGAATTTTTCTTCCTTAGTGTGCAAGTTCCAGGGTATGTGTGTGTGTGTTTGTGTATGTGCTCTTACTGACTAGGTTTATGTTAATTGTATACTATTGCATTGCCAGTAAACATGTCCATGTCACTGTTTTTGAAAGAGGGATAAATTTGATATAAATGAGCGGACATTTTAGGAACGCTGCTGCAAC
>JAXCGZ010011628.1:30000-87136 GCA_037179515.1 Halocaridina rubra | reverse complement strand
AATACTCTACAGTATTACCAAGCCAATTTTCACCAATTTCCTTCTGAACCTAAATTTATCAAGATTAAATCCATTACCCATTACGAGTTTTGGTTTGATCATGAATTTTTAAAACTTTATTAATATCACCCTTGTTAATCCCTTTAAACCATTTATACACCTCAGTCATATCCCCCCTAACTCTGTGCCTCTCTAGAGAATTTAGATTAAGTTTTTTTTAATCTGTCATTTGGTAGATTTAGGCATGGCATAATTAATTTTTTTTCTCGTTTTTTAGTCTTGCTTTGGTTATTTATAATTCTTATTTTATCTTTGTATACATTTGCAGATAGAGGTTCGTTCTCCTGCTTCCTCCTCCTCTTCTTGCTCACTGCCACCATGCATGTCCCAGTGTACTGTATAACTGTTGCCCACTGCATAATAGAGTAAAGTATAGTAATGTATGTTAATTTGTAGCTGTAAAGTGAATATGAATATCTTTTATATACTCTTAAAAACAGATACAGGGCTTTCTGCTTTGCTATGTAGTAATAAAATATGTTTTTTACTTATCTTATATCTTTGGCATGGTTTGCCTATGTAAGGTTTGGAACGTATCTATGCCCTTTATCATTGTTTCCTATGGAAAATAACTTGTTTTTTCACTCGATTTTCCATCTACTCTCTACACAGTTGCAATATGTGGTCAAAAACATTTATGCACAAGTCGGTACTACCAAGGTCTTATCAGTATTTATGCAATAACAGCATGCAAAGATTTATCAACTGAAATAAAATGTAGGCACAATTATCGCCTAACTTCACTGGAAAAAAAACAAAAAAAAGAATCAATGACGGCAACATTCTCGTAGCATCGGAAGGAGCACATGTCAGTCTCAGAGAGAGAGAGAGAGAGAGAGAGAGAGATGAAATATATTTTTCTTCAAAAAAACATAATTTTCGCTTGTAGGCCCTTCCTTATGACTTGACTTCCTGCCCAACTATACAAAGGGACAGAGCGCGACTGCAATCTTTTTCTAATATCTAAAAAGGAAAAAAACAAAAACAAAATAATTTAGTGTACAACTGGAGAAACATCGAAGCATAAATCCATTCCTTTCTGTTTAATAGCAAAGGACTTTACTGAAATAGCATACACATCCTTGTCTATAATGACAATCTTTTTCTTGCTATAAATCAGAAGGTTGAGTCGAAGCACACACTCTCGATAAGGCAACATATCTCTGATGAAATTAAAGCAAAGTATTAAAATCATATGTGACAATATCTCTACTACTATCAACAAAAGTACAAATATCTTTTTTCTAAGCAAACTTCTTAAAAGGACTTAACTATCATGAATTTATTAAATTTCAAACTCAACATATAATCTCTGAGAATCTCAATTATCTTAATTAGCTCAAATGTAGTTATAAATTCATGACTGATAGTGATTAACAATAATTATCTCTAGATAATCTTTTTCAAAACTCTTTAATTATAATATATATCAAAGGGATAAAGATATTAAAGATTTCTCTTCACATAAAAAACTATATAAAAAAAACGGGAATCTGAAAGAAAAATATAAAAAGCCTGTCTCTGTGTATGCGATAATAAAAACAAAGTGTATATTTCATTTGCAACATTAAAGAATGCATTTTGCTTAAGTTTCATAATCTCGTAAGGAGTTGTACATGAACAATTAATATAGAAAATATATATATTCTTCTACTATCTCGAGTTTGACTTATATGAATTACAATACAACAGAATTACCTCCGGAACAGGGAGAAGTTCGACATATAACTGTTCTGTCTGTTTGCTCATACTTACCCACGGTTGGGTACTTTTATTATTACCCTCCCCTTTTATTACTTTATTTTTCCTGCTCTTATACTGCCCAAGGTTTGCCTTCAGGGCTGCGGCTGACTAGCTTTTACGGGGAGGTGCGCATGAGGGCGCTGTTTTCTCCCCTGTTCCTTTGGCTTCTGGATCAACTTCTGCTCTCTCAAATACAGGCAACGGCTGTGTAACATTCTTGTCATTTCGTGTCAGCTCACACTTTTTCTTTATGACCAGGCTGAAATAATATTGATAAACGTTATCATGGCTAAAACTCGCAAAGTTTTATTTTATATATCTAACATATCTCTTCAGACAAATAATGTATATACTGCAGCTAGCAAAAAAAAAAAAAAAGAATCATTCATAAATTCACGTTCTTTATCACGTAATATCTATCTTGGAATTCTCGGAAATCAAATAATAATCTCATTGGCGGAGTAGGGGACGAACCAAAAATAAAACAAACTTGGCATCTCAACCATATCTGGGCAGGTGGAGAATCATTTTCTCAAAAATATCCCTCAATAGATATTTCAACGGCTACGCACCTCCCATTAAAACTACGCTGATATGGCCTGCGCAAAGACCCGGCGGAGCAGGGGAACGATCCTCGCAGACTCCCCCAATCATGCTTCCTAATGGTGCTTTCCGCGATTGCACCCCCTAGAGCAACCACCCCATTATACCCCCAGTTGTTCATACTCATTCGCTCACATGCGTTCACATTCAAACTTGCATTCCCTTTCTCTCTGTAAAATTCCCTTCTATTTACAACGTTGGTTTCCCTTCTCCTATCACTCTGAAGGAGTGTAAAGGTGAAATCTCGGTTGGGCCGCGTGGTCACATGACTGCCTCACCAGTCCTATGTCCCATTCTAACAAACAAACATTCCACTCCCTTGAAGCTACGTTAGGGTGACACTGAAAAACCTCCCCTATTCCAACACAGCACAAATTCACTCAAATTTACTGTTACTTTCGCCTGCATAGCGCGAACTTAAAAAAATTCATATCCAAATAATATTAAAAAATTTCTTATTCTTCAAAAAGAAATGCCACACACGTATTGTAATATCAATTTCTTCATCATAATAACATTAAAAGAACATCTGTCATTTATGTCTTTCTTTCGCTAAAATATTACTCCCGCGGAGCAAAAAAAAATAAATAAATAACCTTGAAAACAGGTGCAAGGACCTTATCACTCGATTTCTTACGCTTTAAGAAATTAATATAAAAATTATTTTACACATACTTTGAAAATCAAAGATCAGTACAATTGCTATATATTTATAATAACGAGGTAGGAAGATCGATGGGTCATTTCCGTATTCCTTTCTTAGAAATCACACGTGATTAAAAGAAAAACCTTAAAAGCGGATTCAAGTATACTTCTCACTATATTTCTTACGCTTAAGAAATTAATATAATAGTGATTTCACGTACATTAAATTTTTCCAATTAAAATCAATACATTCGTGTTCTTAAAATTCAATTTAGGCATTAATACAGATAAATGGAACACCCTTTAAACGCAATTACTCGTTATATTCTTCAAATTATGACAAAAATGGAATTTATTACTGCTTATAGCTATTAGTACAAATTATCCATGTTAGTAATGGGTACAGAAATTCTACTTTTATTAACTTATTAGGAACCACACCCCTTATAGGCAGGTTGGCTGAGTCAAAGCATAACTACAAGATAAAATGGCGGCATCCACCGACCTCAATTTCTTTTAATAATTGTCCCATTACTCACTGGATACAGATCACAAATACTTAGCTATTTTAAGGAGGTGGTCCTGAAGAACTTCATGGCAGAAGGCAATGGAGGAGGGGGTTCTTCCTTCTGGGCGCAGGAGGTTCCCCAAGCTTCTCCATCTCTCGCGTAGAATCGACGAATTACCATCTTCTTGGCTGGATCCGGCGACATGTACTTTTGGCAAGGGGCTTTTCCACTCAAAGCCCCGGTCACACCTCGGCTCACTAAGAAATATTTTAGGAATAGTTCCCTAAAAATTTCCCAATGCATTAACTTTGACCACTCGTCTCTGCATACGGTCTCGGCCATAAATCCGGTGCACCTTTGTACTATTTCTTTAATTAGGTACTCGTCTGTCCACTCAGCACTTCTTATCCGCTGACCCAAGTGTTTCAGGAAGTCGGCCGCGGGAATTATGGACGGACATTCGAGGCCTTTTACATTTGCGCCGTCGAAGTATAAAGATGAATCTTTGACTCGAGGCGCCTTTACAACCAGGGCACGGGGTGGGGGCTTGTCCTGCTGCGTTCCCTGTGTCACCACGGGGCTCGGAGCGGCAGGCTGTTCGTCGATGTTTGAGGCGTCGGTTTCTCTGTTGGTGTTGACTAAGTTCCTTCTCGACGGAGCGGCGTCGGCAGGAGTTTGTAGGCGCCGCACGTGCTCCTCCAATCTGAGAATTCTCTGGTGTTTGTCCTCGTCACTCATTTCCTGTATTGGAAGATATTGGATCTCTGCATTTGCCATTCTTATTTTTTTCTTTGCACAGATTTCGACTGATATGAGAGTCTCTTCGTATGTGTCCCGGGCGTCTGATCTGTACTGCGCTGACACCAGATTGTCGTAGGATTTTAATCACTACTTTACTATTAGTACCAGAAGGGTACAAGGAAAGAATGGACAAGCAGTGGTTCCTTCACTTAAATTTATTTTAAAGTACAAAATACTCGATGCGTCAATGCCCCCACCCTATGATTAACCAAATCTATGATCTATTCGTGCCCCGGGTAAAGTTCTAACTAAAGCTCACTCTTTCTGACTGCCTCGGGTATTCTGGAAGTACCCAAAGGACAGGGCATGCTGCTAAATCCATTTCTGCCAATCGACTTCGGGTTCAAAGAGAGGTTCCTCCTCTTGGGGGAGGGGCTATTTTAGCAGGCCTATTGAACAGAATAGTTCTAAATCAGCCCGTGGCTATTGGTTATCTCTCCAGGGCATATACGGTCAAAATGCTTGTGTTTCTTGTGGTTTTGGGCATGGCCGACTTCTTGGCCATTCCCATCCTCTTGAGGCACTTGACGCCAGATGCTAAGTCCCACGTATCCAGCCATATATCTCGTTGACACCTTCTAAAAACATTGACCGTACCCAGAAAAACAATTGGGAGAGTATTCAATTTCACCCCTGATCTCCAGCCTCTCATGTTTCTCTTCAAGACTTGTTACAGTTTCAGATCCTGCCTTCAGCAGGCTTTCATGTAACTTCAGCAAGACTTCAGTCATGCAATATATATATATATATATATATATATATATATATATATATATATATATATATATATATATATATATATATATATATATATATATATATATATATATATATATATATATATATATATATATATATATATATATATATATATACAGTGTTCCCCCCCTTACTGCGGTAGTTCGGTTCCGGGACCCGGCGAGAACCAGGAAAACCGCGGAGTAGGATCAGCCTATATGTACATAGATATTTTAATATATTTTTACGTTTACACTGTATAAACCCTCCCTGTACTGTTAAAAAAACAGCAAGCAACGTAATTTTTTATGAAAGTGATAGGAAAACTTACCGTGAATGAGGTGATGATGACTTGACATACATAGATACAGTATTTTACAATTATTTTTACGTTTACGTAAAATAGCGGCCGACATCCGCAATATTTTTTCCTTCTTTCAACATATCTAAGAGTTTCACTTTATCTACAATGGTTAAGATTTTCCTTTGCCGCTTAGGCTCACTACAAGAAGCCTTAGAAGATGAAGGATGCTTGGGAGGCATTGCAAAGGTTAAAATATGCGAGTAAAAAAATCACAAGCAAAACATATTAATAATAATAAGCACAACGTGAATGGCGCACACGAGTGAGGCGAGACAATGGAAGATGGTGGAAGCCTTTGTCCGAAACGCTGATAGCGGTATCATATTTTACATGTTGCAATACTGTTAGTATTTATGTTTTTTACTATTTTTTACTGTTTTATTATTCTTAGGCTAATAAATACGTTTTTTTATCAATAAAATCATGAAACTACTGGAAATATAAATATATATGCTAGCTCACGTAGCTGCAACCCCAATACATTGTACGCTATCGAACACAAGCAAAACGTTTAATAAGCACAAAGTGAACGGCGCACACTTGAGTTAGACTGAACGAATCTTTGTCTGAAACGCTGATAGCGGTATCGTATTTTACATGTTGCAATACTGTTAGTATTATGTTTTTTACTTTTTTTTACTGTTTTATTATTCTTAGGCTAATAAATACGTTTTTTTTATCAATAAAATCATGAAACTACTGGAAATATATATATATATATATATATGCTAGCTCACGTAGCTGCGACCCTAATACATTGTACGCTATCGAACACTATTTCGCATGATGCAATACTGTGAGTTATACTGTACGTACGTATATCATTCAGTTATTAGTACAATGTATATTAATTTAAAATTCATTTACTTATTTGATGATTGTACAAAATCTATTGTATTTATTCATTGTAATTTGGACCAAATATTCCTTTTGTAAAGAGTATACTGTACTTTTCAAAGGAGGTGGTCACTAAACGTATCTATCTATCTATCTATCTGAATTTATGTTTTTGACTATTTTTTACTGTTTTATTATTCGTAGGCTGGGAAATATATTTTTTTTATCAATTAGATAATGAAATATGTTTTTTTCAATAAAAAAAAATGAAAATACTGAGAATTTTTTTTTTTAATATTTTGTAATTTTTGCATATACCCATAAAATAAAATAATAATTCCCCCCCAAAAAAACCGCGATACAGTGAGAACGGGAACCAAGAAACGCGAATAACCGGGGGAACACTGTATATATATATATATATATATATATATATATATATATATATATATATATATATATATATATATATATATATATATATATATATATATATATATATATATATATTTTGGTATTTATGTACTAGAAATCTTGTTCTATGCATCAACTACTTTACGGTATTACCAAGCCAATTCTCTCCAATTTCCCTTCTGAACCTAAGTTTATCAAGCTTAAAAAAAATTAATATATATATATATATATATATATATATATATATATATATATATATATATATATATATATATATATATATATAATGCTGATGATTTTTTATTTTTTATTTATTTTTATTTTTAGGCCGTTATTCGCGAAATTTGAATTTTATTTTTTGGGTGCTGTATTGAAATTTCGTGTATAAAAAAATCACGTATAAAAGGAACAAGGTGTATTTGTATTTCTGTCTATTTATCTGTCTTAGTTTATTATATAGTATCCTTTGCTTAGTTAGTAGTCTATTATCTCTTTATACAAAAATGAAACAAAGATTTTTTTAGTGTACTTCTCTAATTTTCTATATAATAATAATAATAATAATAATAATAATAATAATAATAATAATAATAATAATAATGTCTTCTTATAAGTCACTTTTAATCTTAGAAGAATAACCATTGTACAAAAATGGAAATAAGTGTTTGTTTGTTTGTTTGTTTGCCTCCGTATCAGCTGTTGCTTATTCAGGCACAATATCTTACTCATAAAATATTTATTTACTCACCCTATTTGGGGTTTATCTAATTTTCAAGATTATAGTATTATTAATATTCCTTGGTTCTAAACATTATTCTATCTATCTGCACGAAGTCTTAACATAAATAGTGTCAGCTGAGAGAAAAAGAAAACGTATAGAATTCGTTCAAAGAAAACATATATCATACTATACATGGGAAACTTAAATAATATATATATATATATTCTCTACATGCTATTTCCTGACAATATTATATTGAAAGTTTGTTTGCTGTTTGTTCTAAATGCTTTTTTTCAATCTTCATAATATCACATTCATATGAATTTTCGCTTGCACGCTGTTATTAATAAAGTAAAAGGTGGTTTGTTAACAGTGCAGGGACGGTTTATACGGTAAGGTAAAAATAAATGTAAAATACCTATGTATATTTTGTGCTCCTACTTCGCGGATTTTCACGTATTGCGGCCGGTCCCAGAACCGAAGCCCTGCGATAAATGAGGGAGCACTATATATATATATATATATATATATATATATATATATATATATATATATATATATATATATATATATATATATATATATATATATATATATATATATATATATATATATATATATATATATATATATATATATATATATATATATATATATATATATATATATATATATATATATATATATATATATATATATATATATATATATATATATATATATATATATATATATATATATATATATATATATATATATATTAATAACACTGAACTGTTAACATGCAGTCTAAAATGGTAGGAAAAGCCCATTAAAGAAAACAACGAATATATATACATATATATATATATATAGTAATCCCTCGTTTATCACGGGAGTTCGGTTCCGGGACCACCCGCGATAGGTGAAAATCTGCGAAGTAAGAGCACCATATTTATTACAGGTATTTTACATTTATTTTTACCTTTACTGTATAAATCCTCCCTGCACTGTTAACAACTCACCCTTTACTTTATTAATAACAGCGCACAAGCGTAAATTTATATGAGTATGACAGGTAAGTTTACCATAAATAACAGTGTGCAAGCGTAAAGCTATATGAACATGATAGGTAAGCTTACCATGAATGACGTGATGATGACGTTTACATGCTGCACAGCCATTGACAGCTTTACGGCTGCTTTTTGCGAGAGAAGAACATGGTAATGGGGAGTGCCTGTCGCTGTTTCTTCTTTTGTGCGAAGATGGTCTAGTAAGGAGTTATGGCATCGTCGATAATATTGCAGAAGTGCACTGAACGAACCATATCATCGTCCCACTCCTGTGACAGTTGTTGGAGTTCTTTGGCCATGTTATACATGGCTGCGAGCCGTTCGAGTGTAAGGCCAGGTTCTTCGACTTCAATGTTGTTCTTCCTCTTCTTCGCTCGCTGATTTTGTCATTTCCTCCTAGTCTTTATCAGTCAACGGCTGCGAGTGGCAATCGATCAGTTCATTGACTTCTTCGTGAGTCATATCTTTAAAGCTTTCTCCTCCTAGCAATGCAGCCAACTTCAGAGCTTTCTCAACTGCCAAGTTATGCACTTCGTCAGGAGCGAATCCCTTGTAGTCATAGATGACATCGGGCCGCAATTTCTTCCAGCTGGCATTGAATGTGGCTGGCTTCATCTCTTTGAGTGCATTCTGAATATTTTGAAGGCATGTAGCAATCATGTAGTTATGCCAGTATGCCTTCAGTGCGAATTCTTTGTCCGCATCCATGGAGTCAACCAGGTTCGCCAGGGCATTTCATGTGTAGAGGGCCTTGAACGCACAAATAACGCCTTGATCCATAGACTGAATCAGTGATGTCGTATTCGGTGGCAGGAACTCTACCTGAACACTGTCATAATGGAGATCAGCTGCGTGCCACCAGAATTATCCATCAAAAGAAGGATTTTAAATTCAAGGCCCTTCTCTGCAAGATAAACTCTGACCTGAGGAATAAAGCATTGGTAAAACCAGTCCGATGTCAGGCTTTTCATGATCCAGGCCTTAGGGTTATGCATCCAATACACTGGCAGCAGATTCTTGTTTTTGTTTTTCAAAGCCCTAGGGTTCTTTGACTTGTAGATAAGCCCTGGCTTTAACATGAGGCCCGCAGCATTCCCACACATGACGAGGGTAACGCGGTCATTGTTTACTTTAAATCCAGGGGATTTAGGTTCTTCCTTGAAAAGAAAAGTATGAGACGGCATTCTCCTCCAAAATAACCCAGTCTCATCCATGTTAAACACTTGCTCAGGAGCATAACCGCCTTCCTAGATACTTCCCTTGATGTTGTTGTTCACATGATCTTCAGCTGCAGCTGTATCTGCAGAGGCAGTTTTGCCATGCACCGAAACGCTCTTTAGGCCAAAGCGTTTTTGAAATATGGCAAACCATCCCTTGCTAGCAATGAACGATGGTTTCCTCGGTGGAGAATCGCTGGACGGTCCTGGTTGTGGGTCTTCCATTTCTTCTTTCTCCTCCTCCTCCTCTCGGTTGCCACTGTCGTCGTCGGGTTCGTTTGCAGCGAATGTCTCATACAGTTTCTTCGCCTTTGTTTATATGATACTGGTATCTAAGCTGATGTTCCTCTTCCTGCGATCAGCAATCCATAGGGCCAAAGCAGATTCCATCCACACTATTATCTTATTGCGGGGTGTTACGACCCTCTTCGCTGTTTTGTTAAAAGTAAGAGTTGCTGTCTTCCTGATATTTGCCTCTTCCTTCTTGATGTAGTGAACAGTAGATTCATTGATGCTGAAATGACGGCCGACAGCCGAGAAACTTCTTCCTTCCTTCAGCATATCTAACAGTTTTACCTTATCTGCTATGGTCAACATCTTCCTTTGCTGCATAGGCTCACTACCAGAAGCCTTAGAAGATGAAGGACGCTTGGGCGGCATTGCAGGGGTTGAAATACAAGAGTTTCACTAGAAACACAAACCCAACGTATTAAGAGGCACAATGTGAAAGGCGCACGCGTGAGTGACAGAATGGGTGAGGCGAAACAATGCATGATGGTGGGAGAATCAAGCTTCAATCATAAAGCCAATCAGAAACCAGTATACAGAACACAATTCTGTGATTCGTCGTCTCCCACCCTTCAGCAAATATCATCCCATGTACTATCTCACATAGGTGCGAGCCTTTGCGTTTTCCAAGACGCCGATACTGGTATTGTATATTATATGGTGCAATACTGTGAGTTACATGTTTAAATTTATGTTTTTTACTATTCTTTACTGTTTTATTACTCATAGGCTAGGAAATACTTTTTTTTATCAACAAAATAATGAAAACACTGCAAACATATATATATATATATATATATATATATATATATATATATATATATATATATATATATATATATATATATATATATATATATATATATATATATATATATATATATATATATATATATATATATATATATATATATATATATATATATATGTATGTATGTATGTATGTATGTATGTATGTATGTATGTATGTATGTATGTATGTATGTATGTATGTATGTATGTATGTATGTATGTATGTATGTATGTATGTATGTATGTATGTATGTATGTATGTATGTATGTATGTATGTATGTATGTATGTATGTATGTATGTATGTATGTATGTATATATATATATATATATATATATATATATATATATATATATATATATATATATATATATATATATATATATATATATATATATATATATATATCTCCAAGCACATTCAAACTTGTGTCAGTATGTAACAAATTTCCCATTTACTTCAGTTCTCAGTTTAATGCCTTATTAGAGTTTAATGTTATGAAGAATATTATGTTCGTGTAATATCCAAAGTTTTTGATATTGATGCTTTTCTTTCAAACAAGGTGTCACATCCGGAAATTAACCCGAATTGCCCTGCTTCTGCAAGTTATTGCAATAATCCGTGGGTGATACATGTCACAGCCAAAGGGGATGATGATGTTATGCATCACATATGGGGGACTGTAGGAGCCCCTACATTCATGACCGTAATGACAGGACCAGATGTGAACTTAGAAATTGATTGGCCCAAACTGACTTCTCATGATGCAGGAGCTGTCTACTTTGATAACTTGACGGGAGTTAACTATACTTTTGGCTTTGCCATTCCTAATGTGAGTGAAAAGCATTGGTGAGGTTGTTAATAATAAGCTACAGGTTTAACCTCTGTAGTGAATGGTATATGCAGCCATGCCTAAGTTTCCAATTATGCAAAAAAACATCGAATCATTCTTAAGTGAAGTATGAATTGAGCTTGTATTGAAGTTTTTCCAAAGCATTTTAACCATATTACAGATGATTCTCTTCAACGATTTGAATGATACTGGGAAGATTGACACGATACCTGAAGAATATCGTTTGTACGTTCCAATGACTGATTTTATGTGGAAGATCAAAGAGACATTCAGTTCCTCGCAGCACGAAGCTGGTGTACTGTTTGAAACTGTTGAATTTCGTGGAGAGCCAATGCCTAATGATACTCGAATTTTAATTGAAGTAAGTTGTATTATTTCTTGATATTTTATGATGGACTTGTACTGTTAGGCCCTCCCTGAATATTCTTAGTTGCTTTGCTTTTTCTCTTCTTCCTTTCTCTTATAATGTCATTTATAATTACCTAAGTCTTGTTTTTATTTTTTGAAATTGACTCGTTTATATAGTCTACTTTACTGTGGAACATTTACCACATGACAACTCTGTGATGGATTTCCTGCAGAGTACTCAATATCTGAAAAATGACTCCATTTAATTGCACTCACACTCGTGAGTGCAGCCTTAAAACATCCATAATGTAATTCTCATAACAGGTTGTTAGTCATGGTTTTGAAGGCAGGAACAAAGTTCTTCCTCATCTCATCACAACTCCGGATTCTGCCCAGTTTGATATTGTCCTTGATCATTTGATTCTCAACCTGACTGGGTAAGGATATTCAGCAATGCAAAAGAAATATATATTCTTACATTTTCAGTTCTAAACTAATGGAAAGTCATTCCTTTGTTTATCTGAGAGATTTCGTGAAGTTAGCATTGCATATAGTACAATTTATAGTACTGAGGGGGAACAAGGTTACCTCCTCCGTGTTCTTCAGTGTGTCTTAAAAATCAACTAAATGAGCCACAATAAGGGGACAGGGAATCCCCCTCTCTGTATTCTCCTCCCACAATGAGTCAAATTTTTTGCTTTGATCCAATCATCCCCCTTATAAGGGGGGAATATGGCATATGTATATTAGATAGATAATGGAAACTCTTTTGAAGTACTTTATTTACATTAGAAATCCTTTTTGAATGAATATCCTTTTTAAATATATTATAAAATACTCTAATTTTATCAGAGCCCAACTTCATAATGATGAAATTACTGCAATATCTGGTTTTGAAAATCCTCGTTGGGCAATGGAGTTGGTGCCTTTTTCCATGGAAGACAAAGATGATGTTGATGAAGGATATACGTATGCTACTTTCAAGTCTTTAGATGATGAACACTCTCCTGGAGTTTTTAATGTAAGTTATCTATGTGTGTTTTTCATAGTACTATAATATTGTTTCTTGAAAGTAACTAAAATACCCTATTGCCTAACAAGTGATTTAAAGACTCCATAAATTAAACTAACCGTACGTGGTACACATAAAAAATTGACATTTCTCTCGATATGTTAAGTATATTAACAATGAGCAAATGACCTAATCTAATATTTGGTCATATTGACCTTGGCCTTAAAGACTAATTGGAAATATTTGGGCATACTGTCCTCGAGTTTTTTGGACTTATCCACACATATTTTGCACCCATATTGCATAACTCGTGGATGAGGCAAAGAGTCGATGACTTGGTACACGAAGTAAACTTCTGTTTTAGGAGGTTTTACACATTTTCAATGGGGTTTAAATCAGGAAAGTTACCAGGCCAGTCAAAAACCTCTGTGTCGTGATCAAAGTGAAATATCATCACCTTTTTCACACTGTAACATGGTGCAGTCTTTGCTGAAAATGTGTCCAATCAAGAATTTCAAAGAAGTGCAGTAGGTGGTCATCAAGTATGATGATGTACCTGTCAGCATTCATCATAGTGCTATTAGGCAAGAAACAGACCTCCCCTGCCTTGTGGCCCATTAAAACACCCCCTGACCATCACATAATCACGGTGTTTCACTATTCTCTGGGTGAAGTGTGGGTAGTAGCAGCTGATGGGTCATGGCCTTCTAATCCACCCAGCACGGCATGAGAATCATCAAAAGGCCCTATCTTTAGAGAAAATGACTTATCTCCACTGCTTAGGCATACAGTCATTGTACTACTTAACAAATTCGAGACAGTTCCTCTACAACTGTGCAGTCAAGAGTGATGTTTTGGCAGAAGAACAGAGGGCAGTTGAGTTCTTATTTGAAGTTGCAAACAGAGACATCCTTTAGAAGCTGGGCGGGGTTTGTTGTGTGAGTCAATATTTTGTGAGAGACCTTGTTGGCCAGTGATCACTCATCGAACAGACTTTTCTGACTCCGCGCCGACAAGCTATTTCTTCCATCCTGTCCTCACACAAAACTCCAAGCCTTCTCCTCCTTACTAAGGTCAGTAGCGCCTATATCATAACATTGGATGACGAACTGTAGCAAAAGGTACTGAGGGAGTCACTTTCAAATGTTTTTGACTGGGAGTGCAAGCTGTAACACAGTCCCATATTTTAGCCAAGAGGTTCAATGTTGCTTTGGTCGAGTGAGTTTAGGGATGACAGATGTCAACAGAAAATTATTTGCCAGATAGTATGGTCTGAAGTGCTAGTAGTATTTACAACATTGAGCCATTGTTTTTCAACGTGAAGTGGTCAGTTTCATTTGCAATCTGTGCAATTTCTTTTTCAGGTATGTTTAGACATTATCATAAAAATTTACCTAGCTAAAATACTCAAGTTTTTGTGTTAGTACCCCATAAGTATAAACTTGTTCTCTCTTTATATTACAGGTTGATGAGATAACAACTTTCCTATCGCGACAAACGAAGCATGGAGGTTACCTGCAGTGGAGGCCTGTGAGTTATTTGACCTCTGATCGTGACATCAACCATTCAACCTTTCCAAACATTAACCACACCTTTCCATCACTTGAAGAGCTTGATGAGCCTATAAACAAATCCTTGGCCTTTGCTGTCTTTGGCGAGAACTTGGTTAGGAGGATGGTATCCACCAAGATTATTGTTTCTTATGGAGAACCGAAGGACAACTTTTATACTGGTTCCAAGTACACAACGTGGTATGTATTTTATAAATAAAGTGTTGTGTTCATATGTTACGTATTGATTTTGAAAGCAATATATTCCTTCCAAAACACGATTATGCTGGCTGAAATAACTCTACAATATTTACTTAACAAGACATTTGAAATATGTGTTAAAAGATATAGCATAACCTTTTGTTAGCTATACTCCTCAAGTATTGCACCATATTGACTATCATATGGCTAAAATGTATATTCTATGGCTACTTTAGGTAACATTATTTTAGACTAATTTTTATTTCTTGTCTTTTTAAGGACATTGGCATATGGTGTGGGCATACCTCCAGAAGAAACTTTTTCCACTTTGGTCATTATTGTGATAAGTTTGGGTATTGGCATTCCTTCACTTGTCTTTGTTGTTGGTGGTTCTTTTGTTGGGTATCGTAAGTGCAGAGATAAGTAAAGACCGGGTGTTGTTGTAAACGTAGTTATAGACCAGGTCTGGATTCATTGTCTTTTAACAAGCAACTTGCATCGGTTGTAGAAAACACTGTGACTGACCTGAGTTCAGTGTTGTGATTATTAACCCATATGCAGTTTCAGTGCATTAATTTTTCTTACCGTATTCCTTACGCTAACCAGAGTAATTTTTAAAACAATCCACGACCTTAGAAGACTGTGATAATATAAAAGCATCTGTGCCGATACTTCCAAAACTTATTATATACTGTAATTTAGAACTGAATATACAGTTGTTAGAGCTTTTATTTAATGTAAGCCGTATATAATTAAGAAATGAGATTTTGTCCATATATTGTTAATAAAGTAAATGGATGTTGCAGGTTTTAACTACAGTAATAGTTCATGCATATGCACACTACCATTATGTGAAAAAGAAGGCATGCTGTCAGAAATACAATTAGAAAATGCTTTTCACAGAATGGAAAGTAATTAATAATTAATGCTCCATTGAACATATCAGTGTTCCATGATTGCATTTATTGTGAAAGGGCATATGACAACATTTTCAAGTTGTCATATGCATCTCTGCTAGTCAGAGTTGTATATCCTTTAGTTTGTTGTCTGTTGATCAAATATTGTAAAAATAAGACAGTCATTATTGATGCACAGGGAGCATTTTAATTTATAATAACATATATAATATTTTATACTGTATCCTCTTCTGTATTGGAGGCTAGATTTTTTTTTTTAATTTTCCAGCTCATAGTAAGTAGTATTTTTTAATGGAATTGAATAATTGTGAGTGATGAATTTCATACTCATTGCTTTCTATAGTGCCCCTGGAGTGTGATTCCTATATCTAATAATTCAGTTTGCTGGAGTGTGCTTCCTCTCTAAGCAACTAATTAAAAAACGCAAATAGCGGCACAAATTTACCGAGTTATTACAAAAATAAATTTGAAATAAATGAGAATAAATTTATTCTAATCTAACCCAAAATGTAATGTAACTTACGGATTATGGATTCAATGTAGAAAATACCTATTAAAATTTTGTATGTAAAAAACTAAAATCTGAAAGCTAATTAAAAGAAAAAGAAAGAATTAAAAATAAGCTAGATTTTAAGAGGTAAGAATCCCACTCCAGCATCACACTTTCTTTTTAAGGTAGTGCTTGTAGTATTTACCCATAATCCTTGTGTGTGTGTGTGTGCGTGTGTGTGTGTGATTACCTATTTGTGCTTACGGAAAAATGCCTTATGCTTATAACTCCTCGTTTCCTGGTTGGTTCCAATTTTATACTCTGTGATACTTATTATATATTTCCTTAAAACTATGAATTGAGTTAGCATTATTTACCTCCTCATTTGGCGATTTCCAATCATCAACTACTCTTACACTAAAAATTACTTCCGCACTTCCTGCAGAGGAGTTTTCTTATGAGGCTGAAAACTATGACCTCTAGTTCTAGAGCCAGCCATATCAAAATATCGATCCCTATCCACTCTATCAAAACCAAGAAGGAATTTAAAAGCCTTCACCATATCCCCCCTCATTCTTCTAGCTTCGAGTGATCGTAAGCCCAATTCCCTTAGACTCTCCTCATAACTGCGATTGTGTAATTCTGACACCAGTTTCGTGGCATGTCTCTGAACTTTTTCAAGGTTATTTATGTGCTTTTTTAAGTGTAGATTCCAAACGGGGGCTACATATTCAAACTTTTGCCTCACATAAGTCACAAATATTTCTGAACATTTCCTTGTTCATGTGTCTGAAGGCTACCCTTATTTTTGCTAAGAAAGCATATGCTGCCCTTTCTATGCCATTTATATGCATTTCCAGAGACACAGCTGCCAATATGTTTACTCCTAGATATCTCTCATTATCTGTCTCTTGAAGTTCTGCTCCTGCTATTGAGTATCCAATCTTGGGCCTTCTCCCACTTGTACCAATTCTCATTACCTTACATTTGAAATATTGAATTTCATCAGTCACGCTTCTGACCACGCATGCAGACTATTTAAGTCTTCCTTAGGTTCTCTACGATTGTTCTTGTCTCTTTCCTTCTGTACAATCTTTACATCATCTTCAAACATATTCAAGAATGAATTACAGACTCTGATAGGTCATTTATATATACATTATAAAGAACAAAAGTGGCCCTAAAACTGAACTCTTTGGAACCTCATTACTAACCCTTCACCATTCAGACACGGAGTGACTTACTCAAACCCTCTGTTCTCTTCCTTCTATGTATATTTTTATCCATTCCAAGACATTACCACCTATTCTCGCCATTGCTTGCAGTCTTGCATTTGGAACTGTATCAAATGCCATCTGAATATCTAAGAATATGCAATCTTCCCAGTCCTCTCTTTCCTGTAAGATCTAGCTTACCTTATCATAAAATTCTAATTAGTTTGTTTATTGTTGATCTGCCTTCTCTGAAGCCATTTTTTCTCACTGACAAAAAGTTGAAGGATTCCAAGTGAACAGAGATGTGTTTTCTTAGTAGTTTTTCCGTAACTTTGCAAACTATGCTGGTCAAGAAAACAGGCTTGTTGTTTAAAGCTGTATCCCTCCTTCCCTTTTTGAAGATGGGTATCACGTTCGCTTTTTTCTAGCAGATTCAAGCGGCTTTTCAAATATGATGTATAGCACCACCAATATTGGTTTAGCGCATTTCTTAAGTACATAAGGGTATTGATCATCAGGACCAATAGCTTTATGGGCATTTAACCCCATCAACACTTTGCATACTTCTTTGGATGAAAAGATGTTCTCTAATACCAGTCCATGAACTCCTATCTGTGCAAGCAGTGGTGGTGGGGTATATTTCTGCTATAAGTACTGACTGAAACTCCTTGTTCAGTTCTACGCAGATCTCTTCATGTGTCTCAGTGATACTTCCATCCACTCTCTTTAACTTTAAAACCTGTTCTTTGACCATGTGTTTTCCTCTTATAAAGTTGTGGAAAAGTTTGTGAGTTTCTTTAGCCTTCCTGGTGATATCGCTTCCATAATCTCTTTGCCTCTCTTCTTTTATTTATGTTATTTCTTGCTCTTTTATAAGTCTGCTAGTCATTTATGTTTTTTCTGCTCCTATACCTTTTCCAACATTTGTCTCTCTACTCCTCAGCTCCCTTACATTCATTATTGAGCCATTTCTCTCTAGTATGAATAACTCCTATTTTGGTGGAAGGCTTGCAACAGCTGCCTGTTCCCATATTCCTCACAATAGCTTTCGTATATTTCTTGTACAGATTTGTTGTTGTTTTCTGTGTGCGTGCATATGCTCCGTAAGAGTCAACTAAAGGATATGCAAAGGACTGGCAATTCCAAACTCCTTGATATTTTTTGTTTGCCACAGAACACCTTATGGAGGCTGTGAGGATGGGCAAGTGGTAATGGATCTCTTAAAATAAGTTTCCATTCATAAGAGGGGAAAATGGTGTAAAAGTAAGTTTGTATAATAGAAGAGAGAATATATTTTCATTGACTATATCACTTTTATTTTAATCAGAGCTAAGTATTATTAGATTATAATAGGTATGCTATTTTATGCATCATAATTAGACCCCATTCGAATGGAGGCGGACACAAACATTTTAGAGCTAGGAATTAGTTTAAGTATTGTTAGGGCATTCTGTAATAATGTTTTTTAATAGTACATATAGAACAAAGCCCAATAATGTTATCTATGAGTACAGAATTAAACTATTTTTCTGTATTATAGATACAGGTAAAAATTAAATTCATTCCTCCTGGAGCATAGTGTAAATAATATATATTCCATAGCTGTCTGTATGAAGTGAACATTGTTCTTGGTAGTAACTGAATTTGCCAAAAATTTACTGTATGGTCTGTGTATTGTCTCCTTGTTGATAAACCTCCCTTAAAACTTGCAAAATACTTTTATTATTACTTCATATGGTTAGCTTTTTAATAGTGTACTCCAAGATAATACTTGGATTTGTGATAGTACTTTCTTGTCAAGACAGTAAATCCAAAAGTCTGTGAAAGAGTTTCTGTTAGTAACAGATATGTAATTGGTTTTGATGAACAAGTGTTTGCGTATCATTTCTGGTTTATTAGAAATATGCTGTACACAAGGCAGTACTAGTAGTTAGTTAATGAATTATATATTTGGAAAACTGTTTTTGTCATGTAAGGTAGTTTGTACAGTATAGAACTTTTCTTATACCCTGGGAATTGAATTATAAATTAGAACATTACTATAAAATTAATATAGTACTCTTCATTTCATAATTTTATAAAGTACTGATTTTATATACTCGTCTTACCTCTCTTACATATGGTTTTATCATACTTTTAATTTTTGTTTTCCTTATACCCCGGTGTTCCATTCACAACCAGATTGCTTTACCGTTAATAGGCAACATATATCGCTGTGTGCAAGATTCAGTACCATATAAGGTACAGTACCAGATATAGCATGCCAGGTACAGTATAAGATTAAGACAGTGGTGATGAATAATATATAAGCATCCCCATTCTCCTGTTTTACTCCAATATAAAGAATACTCAATTAATGATGTGATACAAAAGTAATGGTGAGTCTATGATATGTGTCAGTACAATATATTGTTCAACAGTGAAAGAGTTGTTGATAAAAGTTGCCTTTATATCTGGTACAGTATTATTTGTGTAATGAGTTGACCAGTCTCTTTCTCTCTCCCTTTATATATATATATATATATATATATATATATATATATATATATATATATATATATATATATATATATATATATATATATATATATATATATATATATATATATATATATATAAATATATATATATATATGAACCTAGGTCCCCCACCAATGCTAAAAATAATACTTAAAAACATAGAAAAATATTCTGAATTCTTAATCTAATACATAAAAATAGTTAAAGTACACTATACAGTATTGCTTGCGTTTACTACTGTGGTTGGTTTGCATCTGGATGACTGGTATGGCGAAAAATTTATTTATTAATTTATTCATTAATTTTTGGTCAGATGTAATAGCGGAACGACTTAACTCGGAACGAGTTAAAACGGGTACCCCCTATGCATATATATATATATATATATATATATATATATATATATATATATATATATATATATATATATATATATATATATATATATATATATATATATATATATATATATATATATATATATATATATATATATATATATATATATATATATATATATATATATATATATATATATATATATATATATATATATATATATATATATATATATATATATATATATATATATATATATATATATATATATATATATATATATATATATATAATCTGTATATATATATATTTTTTTTTTCCTGTTGGTCTTGTTGCTTGGCTTGTGATGATGATAATAATAATAATGATAATAATTATAGTAATATTAACAATGATAATGATGTTAACAACAATAATAATAATAATAATAATAATAATACATAGTGTGTACAGCAAGGAAGCTCTACCTATGTGGCCTGCTTTGAGCTTTGGAACTGGTATCATTTGGCAAAGAATCATTGTGCGAGTTATATGTAATAGAAGTAGCATTGTGTGCTTTGAGCAGTCAATTTTCAAGGACCAATGCAGTTTCAAATATAACTAATGGATGATTACATATTGTCATACTTTATTAAAATGTGACACATTACGGTATGTTAAATAATTCTGCTCCTAAACCAGTGGCTTTCAACCTTTTGTACCCATAGCCCACTTTTGCCATCCCCAAATACTCATGGCCCACTGCTGTCCTGAATTGTGTAATGATAATAATATTATTATGAATCATATTTAAAACACTTTTTTAGTTCTATTTTTTATTTTGTTTGTTTTTTATATTGTATATTTTATTTTTTATTATTGTTTTTTAGTTTTCGTCGTTTTCATTTTTTTTTTTTTTTAAGAGAGTGACACCAGGACAGGCAGAAACTGCCCTCATCAATATAGACCCGGTCACGAGAAAATACCAAGACGAAGGAAAAGAAAAAGGTTAAGGGCAAGGCAGAGATGAGGCAATGTTGCACAAAGGAAAACGACAGACAGAAAAAAAACAGTCAAAGTACAGAGGACCCAGAGATATGGAGGACTAGGCTCTGAGATGACGATAGATCTGCTTTTTGAAGGATAAAAGGTCATAAGAATTAGGAAAGACAGAAGGAGGAAGAGAGTTCCAGAGTCTGGAGGTAGATGGGAAGAAGCAGTTGCTGCACCGACCAATCCGCGAGCTACAAATCTCCACACAGTACCTGTGAGATAAGGCCGCTTGGTGAGTGTTACGCGGCCTCGGCAGTGGAGGAGGGATGCAACTCGCCAACTCATCAGAGCAGCGATGGAAGTAGTAGCGATAGAAAAGCAAAAGGGAAGATACCTTACGGCGAAGAGAGAGAAACACTAGGTTAGAAGTAAGAGAAGGATCATTAATAAGTCTGACTGCCTTAGATTCAACCCTATCAAGAAGATAAGTAAAGGAAGAAGCACCCCAGATGTGAGAGCAGTATTCTAAGCAGGGGCCAATAAGACCTTTGTAAATTTTAAGTAACTGCAATGAGGAAAAGTAATGACGAAAACGAAACAGAACCCCCAATTTTTTAGATGAAGATTTAGAAATTTGGATTATGTGATTCCTCCAAGACAAGTTAGAGGCTATATGGATTCCTAATGTGTTGATAGAGTTAAGAGGGTAATTTTCATTAGTTTCAAAGACAATAGGGTTATCAGGGGGAGAAGAAGATAAAGAGATAGGCAGAAACTGTGTCTTGGAGGCATTGACTTTAACTAAATTTTGAGTGCCCCATTCAGATACTCTCTGCAAATCGGAGTTAAAAGTAGAAGAAAGAGTGATACAAGATTGATTATGAGTAACAGATGAAGGTTGTGAAGAAAGGGCAGAGGAAAAGTGAAGGGTAGAATCATCAGCAAAGGCATGAAGAAGAGAGGAAGATGGGGATTGTAAAAGATCATTGATGAAGAGAGTAGGTGAAAGAACAGAACCCTGTGGAACACCACTGGTAACAAAAAGGGCTAGATGTTGCGCCATCAACAACTACAGATATAGAACGGTCAGTAAGAAAACTGGAAATCAGAGAACAGAAAGAAGGGGTAAAGCCATAGGCAGGGAGTTTGGCCAACAGAGCCTTGTGCCAGACTCTGTCAAAATCCTTAAGAGATATCAAGGGCGATGACAAAGGATTCCCCATAGTTCCTCAGAGAAGATGACCATACATGAATAAGATAGGACAGGAGATCACCCGTGGATCTTGCCTTGCGGAAGCCGTACTGGTGATCGGAGATAAGTGAGTTGGATTCAAGGCGTTTCAAGAAGTGAGCATTGAGCAGTTTCGAAAACTTTAGCAATAGAGGAAGTTAGGGCAATAGGTCGGTAGTTAGAAGGAATAGTGTGGTCACCTTCTTAGGAACAGGTTGAACTAGAGCATGCTTCCAAGATGAAGGATAGATACTGGTTGACAGAATGAGGCGAAAAAGACGACAAAGCACGGAAGCCAGTTCATCTGCAAACTTCTCAAGGAACCTTGCTGGGATACCATCGGGACCAGATGCCTTGTTCGTCTTTAGCGAGCGAAGAACCTTATGAACTCTGCGTGAAAAAAGGATAAGGGAAGGCATAGGGTTAGAGAGGGGAATACTGTACTAATTTACAAGATGTCCGTGCCCCCCTTGAGAACAGCCCATGGCCCACAGGTTGAAAACCACTGTCCTAAATCATGCCTTACTTAATGGACAAGCATTGATAAAAATACGCGACTAGGGTTTCCTTCACAGAGAGATCTATTTTTTTTTAATAAACAATATATTTTACCTAATTTCAATGCTTTTTCAGGCATCTTACTTTCAACTTGGCTTTGATGAAAATCTTTAAACATTATTTTCACATCTACTATATGTGTAATTTACACTTTATATGCATATACTCCGTGATTGTACTGTATGTAAATGTCTCCATTGATTGTACTGTATGTATATGGTTATGTACTTTTTTCTTTAATAGAATACATAGCATTTTATGTGATATAGTATGGAGCTGTAGTTCATATTATGCAGTTGATCCAATATTGAAATATTTTCTTATAAATTTTCACGTATAACGCAAGTTTTTTACTCAGCTACCCCATGTTAGAAGACTTTGTGTAATTACCCAATTGTGCAAACAGAAAAGAGCCCCAGAGTCGTAACTCCCTGTCTTATGGTTGGTACCATTTTTGTACTTGGTGATACTTATCATAATTGTCCTTAAAACTATGGAATGAGTTAGCATTAACTACCTCCTCGCTTAGCAAATTCCAATCATCATCTACTCTTACACTAAAAAAAGATATTTTCTTATGAAGCCTCAAACTATGATCTCTAGTTCTGGTGCCAGCCATATCAAAATATCGATCCCTATCCACTCTTTCATAACCATGAAGGAATTTAAAAACCGTCACCATATCCCCCCCTCATTCTTCTAACTTCAAGTGATGGTAAGTCAAAGTCCCTCAGCCTCTCCTCATAACTGAGATTGCGTATTTCTGTCACCAGTTTTGTGGCATGTCTTTGAACTCTTTCCAGCTTAATTATGTGCTTTTTGAAGTGTGGATTCCAAAAGGGGCCTACCCTTACATTTGCTAAAAAAGCATATGCTACTTTTACTATGCCAATTATATGCATTTCCAGAGACAAATTTGCCAATATGATTACCTCTGTCTCTTGAAATTCTGCTCTTGGTACTGAGTATCCAAGCTTGGGTCTTCTCTCGCACTTGTACCCATTCTCATCACCTTACATTTTGAAGTATTGAATTTCGATAGCCTCTTTTCTGGCTACTCAAACAGACCACTTACGTCTTCCTGCAGTTATCTACCATTGCTTTCGTCTCTTACTTTCTTAACAATCATTGCATCATCTACATACATATTCAAGAATGAATTTATAGACTCTGGTAGGTCATTTACATATATAAGGAACAAAAGTGGCCCTAAAACTGAACCCTGTGGAACTCCAATACAAACCCTTCTCCATTCAGACACTGTCTTATTCTGACTTTCTGTTTCAGTCCTTTTAAGTAAGTTTTATCCATTCCAAGACATTTCCACCTATTCTCGCCATTGCTTGCAGCTTCTTAAGTCTCCAGTGGAGGACCGTATCAACTTCAGTCTGGAAGTCTAGGAATATGCATTCTGCCCAGCCCTCTTTCCTGTAAGATACGGCTTACCTTATAAAATTCTAATAAGTTTGTTACACTTGATCTACCTTCTCTGAAGCCATGTTGTTTTACTGAGAAATTGTTAAGGTGTGTTTTCTTAGAAGTTTTTCCATAACTTAGCAAACTATGCTGGTCTAGGAAACAGGCCTATAGTTTAGAGCTGTATCCCTCCTTCCCTTTTTGAAGATGAGTACTACGTTCGCTTGTTTCCAATATATATATATATATATATATATATATATATATATATATATATATATATATATATATATATATATATATATATATATATATATATATATATATATATATATATATATATATATATATATATATATATACACAGTGTTCCCCCCCTTACCGCGGTAGTTCGGTTCCGGGACCCAGCGCGAACCAGGAAAACCGCGGAGTAGGATCAGCCTATATATACATAGATATTTTAATATATTTTTACGTTTACACTGTATAAACCCTCCCTGTACTGTTAAAAAAACACCCTTTACATTATAAATAACAGCAAGCAACGTAACTTTTTATGAAAGTGATAGGAAACTTACCATGAATGAGGTGATGATGACTTGACATACATAGGTACAGTATTTTACAATAATTTTTACGTTTACGTAAAATAGCGGCCGACATCCAAAAACTTTTTTCCTTCTTTCAACATATCTAAGAGTTTCACTTTATCTACAATGGTTAACATTTCCCTTTGCTGCTTAGGCTCACTACAAGAAGCCTTAGAAGATGAAGGATGCTTGGGAGGCATTGCAAAGGTTAAAATATGCGAGTAAAAAAATCACAAGCAAAACATATTAATAATAATAAGCACAACGTGAATGGCGCACACGAGTGAGGCGAGACGATGGAAGATGGTGGAAGCCTTTGTCCGAAACGCTGATAGCGGTATCGTATTTTACATGTTGCAATACTGTTAGTATTTATGTTTTTGACTATTTTTTACTGTTTTATTATTCTTAGGCTAAGAAATACGTTTTTTTTATCAATAAAATCATGAAACTACTGGAAATATAAATATATATGCTAGCTCATGTAGCTGCGACCCCAATACATTGAACGCTATCGAACACAAGCAGAACGTTTAATAAGCACAAAGTGAACGGCGCACATGTAAGTTAGACTGAACGAATCTTTGTCTGAAACGCTGATAGCGGTATCGTATTTTACATGTTGCAATACTGTTAGTATTTATGTTTTTTACTTTTTTTTACTGTTTTATTATTCTTAGGCAAATAAATAAATTTTTTTATTAATAAAATCATGAAACTACTGGAAATATAAATATTTATGCTAGCTCACGTAGCTGCGACCCCAATACATTGTACGCTATCGAACACTATTTCGCATGATGCAATACTGTGAGTTATACTGTACGTACGTATATCATTCAGTTATTAGTACAATGTATATTAATTTAAAATTCATTTACTTATTTGATGATTGTACAAAATCTATTGTAATTTGGACCAAATATTCCTTTTGTAAAGAATATACTGTACTTTTCAAAAGAGGTGGTCAATAAACGTATCTATCTAGATTTATGTTTTTGACTATTTTTTACTGTTTTATTATTCGCAGGCTGGGAAATAAATTTTTCTTATCAATTAGATAATAAAATATGTTTTTTCAATAAAAAAAAAAATTAAAATACTGAGAATTTTTTTTTTAATATTTTAATATTTTTGCATATACTCATAAAATAAAATAATAATTTATAAAAAAAAAACCGTGATACAGTGAGAACGCGAACCAAGAAACGCGAATAACCAGGGGAACACTATATATATATATATATATATATATATATATATATATATATATATATATATATATATATATATATATATATATATATATATATATATATATATATATATATATATATATATATATATATATATACTGTATATGGCTTTTTTTTTCTGGGTATATACGAAAATATTAAAATATTAAAGAATAAAAAAATTTCAGTATTTTCATTATTTTATTGAAAAAAACAAATCATTACTTTATTGATAAAAAAAAATGTATTTCCCAGCCTAAGAATAATGAAATAGTAAAAAAAAACATAAATTTAAACATGTAACTCTGCACCATAGAATGTACGATAACGCAAAGGGTCGCAGCTACGTGAGCTAGCATATATTAAAATTTCCAGTATTTTGATTATTTTATTGATAAAAAAAAATTATTTCTTAGCCTAAGAATAATAAAACAGTAAAAAATAGTAAAATGCATAAATACTCACAGTATTGCACCATGTAAAATATGAGTAATAAAACAGTAAAAAATTGTAAAAAACAAATTTAAACATATAACTCACATTATTGCACCATGTGAAATACTGTATGATAGCGTACACTGTATTGGCGTCTTGGAAAACGCAAAGGCTCGCACCTACGTGAGATAGTTCATGGAATGCTATTGGCTGAAAGGGTGGGAGACAACGAATCACAGAATTGTTTTTCTGTATATTCTGTATCAAGGGGTCTGATTGGCCTTTTGATTGAAGCTTGGTTCTCCCACCATCTTCCATTGTCTCGCCTCACTCGTTCAGTCTAACTCACAAGTGCGCCGTTCGCGTTGCGCTTATTAATACATTGTGCTTGTGATTTATTTTATTCACGTATTTCAACCTTTGCAATGCGTCCCAACCGTCCTTCATCTTCTAAGGCTTCTGGTAGTGAGCCTAAAGGGCAAAGGAAGATGTTAACCATAACATATAAGGTGAAACTGTTAGATATGCTGAAAGAAGGAAGAAGGTTTGCGGATGACGGCCGCCATTTTGGCCTCAATGAATCTACTGTTTGCTACATCAAAAAGGACGAGGCAAATATCAGGAAAACCGACTATTTCTTTTAGTAAAACAGCGAAGAGAGTCGTAACACCCCGCAATAAGATAATAGTGTGGATGGAGTCTGCTTTGGCTGTGTGGATTGCTGATTGCAGGAAGAAGAACATCAGCATTGACACCAATATCATACAAACAAAGACGAAGAAGCTGTATGAGACCGCTGCAAACGAACCCGACGACGACAGTGGCGACCGTGAGGAGGAGGAGAGAGAAGATATCGACGACCCACAACCAGGACCCTCCAGCGATTCTCCACCGAGGAAACAATCATTTGCTGCAAGCAAGGGATGGTGTGCCAAATTTAAAAAACGCTTTGGCCTAAAGAGCGTTTCGGTTTATGGTGAAGCTGCCTTTGCAGATACAGCTGCAGCTAAAGATTACGTGAACAACAACTTCAAGAAAATTAATGCCGAAGGGGAATATGCTCCTGAGCAAGTGTTCAACATGGATGTGACTGGCTTATTTTGGAAGAGAATGCCATCTCGCACTTTTCTCTTTAAGGAAAAAGCTAAAACCCTGAGATTTAAAAGGCACAAAAACCGCGTTACCCTCGGCATATGCGGGAATGCTGCGGGCTTTATGTTAAAGCCCGGGCTTATCTACAAGTCAAAGAACCCTAGGGCTTTGAAGAATAAAAACAAAAATCTGCTGCCAGTGTATTGGATGCATAAGCCTAAGGCCTGGATCACGAAAAGCCTAACATCGGACTGGTTTCATCAATGCTTTATCCCTCAGGTCAAAATTTATCTTGCGGAAAAAGGCCTTGACTTTAAAGTCCTTCTTTTGATGGATAATGCTGGTGGCCACGCAACTAATCTCGAATATGATGATGTTCAAGTAGGGTTCCTACCACCGAATACGATGTCACTGATTCAGCCTATGGATCAAGGCGTTATTTGTGCGTTCAAGGCCCTCTACACACGAAATGCCCTGGCGAACCTGGTTGAAGCCATGGATGCGAACAAAGAATTCTCAATGAAGACTTACTGGCGTAATTACACGATTGCTACATGCCTTCAAACTATTCAAAATGCAATCAAAGAGATGAAGCCGGCCACAATCAATGCCAGCTGGAAGAAATTGTGGCCCGAAGTCATATATGACTACAAGGGATTCGCTCCTGACGAAGTCCATAACTCGGCAGTTGCAAAAGCTGTGAAGTTGGCTGCATTGCTTGGAGGAGAAGGCTTTGAAGATATGATTCACGAAGACGTGAATGAACTGATTGACCACCACTCGCAGCCTTTGATTGATGAAGACTTGGAGGAAATGACAAAATCAGGGAGCGAAGAAGAAGAACTTGAGGAAACGCATGAAGAAATCGAAGAACCTGGCCTTACACTCGAACGTCTGGTAGCCATGTATGAACACGTGAAAGCATTCCAACAACTCTCACTAGAACATGACGATAATATGGTTCGTTCGGTGACCTGCAATCTTCTCGACGATGCCATGATTCCTTACAAGACCATCTTTGCACAAAAGAAGAAACAGTGACAGCAACTCCCCATTACCATGTTCTTCACTCGCAAAAAGCAGCCGTAAAGCTGTTATTGGCTGCAGAATAATTTCCTATGGAGTCTATACAAGTCATTACCACCTCATTCATTGTAAATTTACCTATCACGTTCATATAAATTTACACTTGCATGCTGTTATTTATAAAGTAAAAGGTGGCTTTTTAATAGTGCAGGGAGGTTTTATACAGTAAACATAAAAATAATTGTAAAATACCTATGTATATGAGTATGTCATGTCATCATCACCTCATTCACGGTAAGTTTACCTATCACTTTCATATAAATTTACGCTTGCACGCTGTTATTAATAAAGTAAAGGGTGGTTTGTTAACAGTACAGGGAGGGTTTATACAGCACAGTAAACGTAAAAATAAATGTAAAATACCTATGTATATAGGGTGATCCTACTTCGTGGAAATTCACCTATCGTGATAAACGAGGGGTTACTGTATATATATATATATATATATATATATATATATATATATATATATATATATATATATATATATATATATATATATATATATATATATATATATATATATATATATATATATATATATATATATATATATATATATATATATATATATATATATATATATATATATATATATATATATATATATATATATATATATATATATATATATATATATATATATATATATATATATATATATATATATATATATATACAGTGATCCCACGTTTATCGTGAGGGTTAGGTTCCGGGACCCGTCGCGATAGGTGAATTTTTACGAAGTAGGTACACCTTAAAAAAAAAATTTTGTTTTTGTTTTTTCCTTTTTTCATTTTTTTTTACACTTCTTCCACGAGTATAAAGAGGATTACGATTAAAAGCTGTGTTAGTTAGTGTCAGAATTTGGAATGGTGTGTGAGAGAAGGAAGTTGCGAGTGAATGTGAGAAAGAGTAAGGTTATGTGGTGTACAAGAAATGAGGATGGTGCTGGATTGAATGTTATGTTGAATGGAGAGACGCTTGAGGAGGTTAATCAGTTTAAGTATTTAGGCTCGGTTATAGCTGCAAATGGTGGAGTGGAAGCAGATGTGTGTCACAGAGTGAATGAAGGATGTAAAGTGTTGGGTGCATTGAAAGGAGTGATGAAGAATAGAGGGTTGGAAATGAATGTTAAGAAAGTTTTGTATGAGAAAGTGGTTGTGCCAACTGTGATGTATGGATCAGAGTTATGGGGTATGAAAGTAAGTGAGAGACGGAAACTAAATGTGTTTGAGATGAAATGCTTGAGGAGTATGATTGGTGTATCTCGATTGGATAGGGTTAGGAATGAAGTGGTGAGAGCAGGAATGGGTGTGAGGAGAGAAATTGCAGCCAGAGTAGATATGAATGTTCTGAGATGGTTTGGCCATGTGGAAAGGATGGATGAGGAAAGACTGCTGAAGAAGGTGATGAATGCGAGAGTTGATGGGAGAAATGCTAGAGGGAGGCCTAGGTTTGGATGGATGGATGGAGTAAGGAGAGCCCTGAATGATTGGAGGATGGATGTGAGGGAAGCAAGCGAGCATGCTAGGAATAGGAATGAGTGGCGAGCGATTGTGACGCAGCTCTGATGGGCATATGCTTTTACCACGGGGCTGCATCTTGAGGTAGCCCTGTGGTAGGGGCAGTAGGAGGAGTTGGCAGTTGTGAAGCAACACAGATTGTGGAAGAGCCGGGAGGATGGGCTGTGGCACTCCAGCAGTGCCATGTGAATGGTCACTAGCTCCCTCGTCATTGCCTATAGAGCAGAGTAATCCCCTTATTGTTTTCCTTTCTTGATGTCGGCTACCCCCCAATTAAAGGGGGAAACAGCCAAGGTAGATAGAATAGACGATTAGAAAAGATCATCATCATCATCATTATATATATATATATATATATATATATATATATATATATATATATATATATATATATATATATATATATATATATATATTATATATATATATATATATATATATATATATATATATATATATATATATATATATATATATATATATATATATATATATATATATATATATATATATATATATTGGCATTTATTATCCTACTAGGAATCTACGGTATTACCAAGCCAATTTTCACCAATTTCTCTTCTGAACCTAAATTTATCAAGCTTAAATCCATTACCCATTACGAGTTCGGGTATGATCATGAATTTTTAAAACTTTATTATTTATCACCCTTGTAATGATCTGTCAGATGTGAAGGGATTATAAAAGATGTGTAATGAATATCCAGCTCTCTGCTGGGTTTTAATATACCTCTGCATTACTCTCATGATGTCTATTCCAAAAATTCTCCCTAGATATTATTATTATTATTATTATTATTATTATATTTAACAATAATTTTCCTTTGATGATGATTGTGGAGATTATTATTATTATTATTAATATCATTACTATTACGAATTTGTAATTAAACCATTATTTTTACAATAAATAATGTAGTTTTGGTTGAATGAACAAGAGTTAATTAAAGATGTCTCTCCCTCTCGCTCTCTCCAGCATTCTATTCTACCCAACCCCCCACACTCTCTTTGTCTCGGCCAACTAGGGAGGGGCACTGTACACAGTTATTAAAGTAAATAAACCAACAGATGTACAAAAATGATGAGCCCTTAATAATAATAATAATAATGATGATAATCTCCACTCATCATCAAAGGAAAATTATTGTTGCCAATAATAATAATAATAATAATAATAATAATAATAATAATAATAATAATAATAAGATCTAACGAGAATTACTGGAATAGACATCATGAAAGTAATGCAGAGGTATATTAAAACCCAGCAGAGCTGGAGATTCATTACACCTCTTTTATAATCCCTTCACATCTGACAGGTCATTGCACTCTCCATCTCTGTTTCTCTTTACAGCCTGATAAAGGCTGTTTTATATTATCATTTTTGGCCCATCCTGGTGTCACAATAATCTTAAAAATTTTTAATTTTTTAATTTAAAAAAAAAAAAATTGCGATACAGTGAATCGCGATAGAGCGAGGGACTACTGTATATATACAGTATAAGGAAATGCATACCTGAAGCTCGCCCTTCCTGAGAGGGGAAGCGAAAGTGAGACATAATGCAGCTCAAGCACTTTCACTTTCTTTGTTTAGTCGATCTATATAAATGGGGAGTGGCTATCCGCAGGTGAATATGTGCTGTTTCATCCTGTCCCCTAGCTCTGTGATTGGTCCACCGATAAAGCTCCGCCTACCTCACTACTCTCTCTCAATGGCTTGAACCTTTGTTGGTAAACAAAGGTCAAAGCCTAGTTCTGTCAGAACTTTCAAACTCAGAAGTATAGTTGGTATTCGGAAGCATATAATATATAGTCTTTATAACCAAATATCTGTTTATAATGGCACACCCAGATACGTTGCTTCATATTCTTAACTCGTTTGCACTACTGTTTTTCATCTTCATGGCCAGTCATATTTTGGGAAATCGGAAAAAAATAAGTTATGATGTCAATATTGATTCCCCCCAACAGGTTCGGGAGTTTAAAATGCCCAGAATAGCATGATCCACACATTGGAAAGGGTGAAGTAGCATAAAAAAAATTCTGGCCCAAAACTTTATATATACCAGTAAGGAATCTGGAGTGCAGGTTATTCTGCCTTGACAGCATCAGTACGCCAGGCGCTATTTTGCCGTGAATATGCTCTGATTGGTCAACCGTCTTCCAGTATTAGTCCACCAGGCGTTACTTTGCCATGAATGTGCTTTGATTGGTCAATCATTCTCAGACTGGAAATAACACTAACCAAACCAAAACAAACAAACAAACAAACTTTATTTCCATTTCAATACAATGGGTATTCGTCAGCCAGGGCAAGCCCCAACCCCCCACTGTGGTGTCCAACCACAGCAGTTCCTGCCAGTAAACAGCTAAAACTCTCGGTCTTGGACGGGAACCGATCTTTCGACCTCGTGAATGCGAAGCCAGCGCGTTACCACTGCCCCTAAGAAATGGATATTAGTGTAGGCCTTTTCTGGAATTTCATATAGTTACTGTTCCCAGTCTGCAGATCTTGCAAATGAATAATTGCATCGTAAATGAATTTAAAATTTTTTTCATGTTTTACTCACCACTTCGTGCCTAGTACAGTGGTAACGCGCTGGCTTCAAATTCACAAGGTTGGCAGATCATTTCCCGTCCAAGACCAAGAGTTTAAGCTTACTAGAGTTACTACTGTGGCTGGGCACCACAGTGAGAGGTTGGGGCTTGCCCCAACTGACGTTCTGAGAAGCATTTTAGATGGATATCGGAACTGAAACCCAGTAACCTTGCCTTTACTTAAAAGTGTACTCCTATATTTGTAACAGAATACCCATTGTATAATGGAAATAAAGGTTTATTATTATTATTGGACGAGATTTTTCAGACTTTAAATATGGTAAGGTTAAGTTAGTTTTTTTTATGAGTGTGACACAGGGACAGGCAAAAACTGCCCTCATCAATAAATGCCTGTGAATAAGAAAACACCAAGACAGAGGAAAAGAAAATGGTTAAGGACAAGGCAGAGATGAGGTAATGTCACATAAAGGAAAACGACAGACAGAAAAAAACAGTCAACGTACAGAGGACCCAGAGATATGGAGGACTAGGCCCCGAGATGACAATAGATCTGATTTTTGAAAGATGATAGGTCATAAGAATTAGGAAAGACAGGAGGAAGAGTTTCAGAGTCTGGAAGTAGATGGGAAGAAGCAGTCGTTGTACTAACCAATCTGAGCTACAAATCTCCACTCTGTACCTGCATGTCTAACTCCTGGAAAGGCCTAAAGTAAAAATTTACCAAGAAATGGAAAGTGGGGGCTAACTGTCATGCTATACCTGGGGTGCTATGTCCCCCCTTACACTTCTTCTTCTACATCTTTTCCCACTTTTATGTGGGGTCGATGTTTCTGGCCAGTTTTCTCCATTTGTTTCTGTCCCATACCTCATCACCCAACAAACCTTTAGACCTCAGGTCGTCTGTTGCAATCCATCCACCTATGCTTTGGTCTCCCTCTCCTTCCCTGTATATCCATTTCCATCACTCTCCTCCCAACATACTGTTTATCCCTCCTTACGACATGACCATACCATCTTGGTCTACTTTCTTGTATCTTATCTGATATTTCTCTAACTTTTGAGGTACCTCGAATTACCTCGTTTCTGATCTTATCACTTCTTGTCACCCCACACATCCATCTCAACATCCTCATCTCTGCCACATCGTTTTTTCCCTTGTGTCTTCTTAATTGCCCATGTCTGCTCCATACATCATCGCAGGTCTCACAACTGTCTTGTGCACTTTACCCCTCAACTTAATCCCTATTCTCCTATCGCACTTATCTTCCTAGGGGAAATGGAAATTGTAACTAACACATGCATGGCAAAATAACACCTGGCTGACTAATGCCGGTAACGGCAAAATAAACACTTTGCATTTGAATACAACTAACCTAGACAAACCAAACCTGACCTTCCTACCTTATTTAAAAATTGGGTTGCCGCATTTTAAGGTTCACTTCAGACAAGCGGTTTTTTGCAATATCTTACAATATTTACGTGGAAAATAATATGAACAGAAAAATCATAAAGGTTTATTACAATACAAAACTACTATGCACACACATATGAAATGAGGAACATTGCTTGTGCATTTTTCAGTGAAATGTTGTTATACCTTCAACTATTATTAGTAAAGCCTTTGAAGCCATACCCCACCACAATCTCACGGACAAAATACTTAACATAGACACAGCACAAAAAGATGGCTGGCCAAGTATCTATCTGGCAGATGTGCTCAATTATCATTTGCCAGCCAGTCAACACTAGAGACTTCAACAAAGGAGACCAACAAGGCTCAGTATATACACAATTTATATACGCAGTGAACAAGGATTGTTTTGGCCCTTCATGGGCTTGCAGCCTCACTGATAAAACACTGCAGCACCTAACAAACTATACAGAACAAAGCTCTGAAAATAATCACAGATTGCACAGCAACTACACCTACACACCATCTTCACCAAGAAACAAAAGATCTCAAGGCAAGGATCATCTTGACGTGAGAGGCACACAAATACTTGCCGCACCTTCAACAATTACATATCAAGTGAATATTTTCTCAGTAATCATGCTCATATTGTACACTACCCCCTAACACCAGAGGGATACTTACATCTAACTCATGCTTTTCCAAACTTTCTCCAATCTCTCGCCTCACCTTTGCACTTATTTCAAAACTGGGCAACTGCCAGCTGGTGTCCTCTTCGTTGAATATAACTTTTCTTTTTTAATACAAAGTTTATTTCCTGGCTTTGTTATTGTGGTAACATCAACCGGTAACCTACTAGTACTTGCTCAAAAGGTTTTTGATGTATTCCCAATTGCAACTGCTTCTTTTATATAACTGTCCATAACTTTAAAGACTTCTTGACCAGTTATTACTTGGCATAAAGGTATAAGTGTTGATAAAATCTGATTCCTTAGTTGTTCACCACAATATTCTTTTGGTGAATCTGTGGTCATCGTGTTACTCACATTCTGAATCATTTCTATTTCCTCAGAGGTAGGGTTAGGCATAGCTGGTTGCAATTTACCTTTCAATCCAAACTGGGCAACAATGTTCTTTATGTCCTTGTTTTCCAACAAAGCAGCTCTATTACCTCCCGCACTTGGTCCAGAATGTTTTCGTGTGAGATACCATGAAGAATCATGCCTGCAAAAGATTACCATAATTAGCAACTAAACCTTTGAAGATTTTAAATACGATACACCATCTCTGGCAACTTTCACTATGCAATTTTTTATACAGTATATTACAATGCAGGACCAAGCTTGAAAAACTGACTCTGTGTAAAAATACACACCTCTTTCATTCATCTCACTCCTGTATACCTTTGTCATAACCCTCTCCACATAACCATACCTTCTTCCACTCTGATTCACAGGTTCTATCTATAGCCAGTTTCTAAATCTCATTATGCCAGGCCTTCTTACATGATTAACAAATCATGCTTTAGCATATCCAACACCACTGCAATTACTAGTGATTTTTTCCATTCAAAATATTAGGTGAAACAGATTTCCTAATAGCATACAGCTGTAGTACTACACGATACAAGGATTGGTGTCAATTAATTTTTAATTCAATTCAGTTCCAATTCAAGGGAAAATGTGAATTAATCAGTTCCAATTCAATTCATAAGCACTTCAACTCCAATTCATTCTGATATCTAATTTTCAATTCCAATTCATGGGTTTGCAGCACCAATTAAATTCAAAATTGACCCCAACCCTGATGTTATACTGCTAAAAGCAATGGGAGTCTAAAGGTACAAGCGAGAGAACATTAGCATTACGAGGATAAGGATAATGAAATGGCCTGCTACCACCATTACTATTGAAGCCTAACATATTGTGAAAACTTGAACTTACACAATGGAGATTCTATGCTCGTGTAAGCAGCTATAACAGAGGAGAAAATTATTTCTGAGCTAATATCTGTGGTGCAATGAGGAATAGTTTGCACATATATCAGTACAAGTAATTAGGTAAATTATATTTCAATATCTTAATTTAACTGTCCACTAAATTACTCTAGATCATGTTTGAATGTTGTGGCTTTGAGATTTGAGAAATCTGTGTGGAATGGATAAGGATTCTCGTGTATAGTCCTCTTAATCACATGGACATTTACCAAAACAAACTAATTAACTAAATCAAAGTCCTCATGAATGTTGTAGTAAAGGCTACGTACAATACATTTAAAAAATCCTTTAACTTATTATATTTCCTAACAGAAATAATCATTTTAGCAAAGGAAGAAATACTGTATTGCTTACAGTACATGCAATTTTATCCTTTTTAGACAGCCGGCCAAAGCTCAAAAAAGACCCTAGTTTAGGGTTCTGATGGCATGAAATGTTACATATGGGTAACCAACATAGATCAACTCTATATAGGTTGATAATTCAGGTCTAGGTGTCTACTCCTGCCGATTTGACCCTTGGGGTCATTTAGGGTCAACACAAAATTGTAGTTTTTGTGGTATCTTGATTTCCATGATGATTTTAACCAGATAATTCCTTTTTTTTTATTTCAGAATCATTTACTCTGGCTCAAATCTTTAGTTGAAGATTGAAACTGTAGTATAAAAACACATGAAAATTGTATTTCAAGTCCCTTTTCCATACATTTCAACTTTTCATCATAACCTCATTACAGTTCATTGATGTTTTATTGGCATAACTTAGCTCATCTAAGAAATAAACTGCCATAAATGGAGCGCAAATTATATCTATTTATGTTGTTAACTAGTTATTTTATATTCAAATGAATTTTAAGAATATGAAGCTGATTACATGGTCAAGATACTTTGGAATTCAAGTGATGATGGATTACCATCTGTAAGATATGCCCTTTTACTGATACCTAAATGCTCATGAAACCATGTGACAGTGAACTGCATAATGAATATCAAAGAATTAATAATGTTGCTATTTGAACCATTCCAACTTGTGCTGTCTTTATAGTTGAGAAAGTGAAAGTGAAATATTAGAACTACCTTCTTACAAAATATTTCATTGCATACATTTGTGTGATTTAATTTAACCCTTAACTAATTGGCTACTTTTTAAATTTTCAAATGTTGATGCCTTGATGGTACGCTATATAATGGACCATGGCTGGCGTTACTCCTGTCAGATTCCTAAAACGGAAAAGGGAAGATGCTACATCTACAAACTACAAGTACTGCTTATTTTGCCAAGAATCAAATACTGACCAGTTGATGTCGGCATCAGGTGAAGGAAAGAAATGAGTGAAAGATGTTCTTTGGGGAGAGCAAGATTAAAAGATACCTCTTAAACATTTTTACTGGAAGGTTTAGAGAGTATAATTTAGGGGGACTGGAACAATGCTAAAAATGTTAAATGGCATAAGATCTGCTACAGTAAATTTACTGCAGAGAACAATTTACAAAGACTAAGAAACAAAGTTGATCATAAAAACAAACATTTGAACATTACGCCTGATAAGGACAATAAGCAATTTACTGGTACTGGGATATCCCGTAGTACCTGCTATGCTGTGAAATGGAATCTATGTATTTTTTGCCAATCTGACAATGTTGTTAACTTGCATCAAATTGCAACATTTGCACTTTCAGAAAAAATAATTCATTACTCAGAACATGATTAAGTTATGCGTGGTAGGGTTTGCAGGTACTTCAGATCTTATAGTGGCTGAGGGAAAATACCATCTGAAATGTTTGGTTAACATTGAAAGAAAGCACAAACAGCGCATGGCTACACCGCAATGTGAACAGATATCATCATGGATGAATTTTGTCAAAATCTGGTCAAAGGACTCTCTCGGGGAAATGTATATGACTTGGGAGCTGTTTGGGTAAAGTACAAAAGCTGTTGACCCCCCAGACAGATACATCTCTCGGCATAGGAAATTGTAAGTCCAAAAGGAAGCTTTATTCGACTCCTCTCTTACTTTATCCAAGTGATCAATCAGATTATGCTATAGCAGAGACTCTTAGTAGACAAGCTGATGAAGAAGATGATGACAATTTGACAGATCTACGTTACAGAATACCACCATAGAACAGGAAATCGTACATACTGCTCTACAAATAAGGAATGACCTGGAACCCCAGGGTACTCTGGAGGATGGCATGATATCAGTCAGGAATCTGTGAATAAAATCATTCAAGCTAGTCTGTATACATTCCTTAGTGTTCTGTTTGGAGGAACAACAGCTATTGATAATCCAGATAGTGATTCTGATAAGGTTATCTGTAGTTTACTCAATATATTGTCTTCGCAGCATCAAAAAAACGAAAGGTGACACTAAAGCACATGGACCTTGGATTGACTCTTCACTAAACGAGAAGATCTGATCAGCTGGTCAGTCTTTTTCATGCTGATGGTCATACCATTGGCACAGACATAGTTCGACATATATACACAACAATAGCTAATGAAATCCTTGATAAGTATGAAGCAAATAGTTACGTCCATATACCTGCCAACATTGCCCCATATGAGCCAGGTCGGCTCGTCATATCATCGTGTGACAACATAGATGTATTGGAAGAGACCAATGATGGAAAGAACGCGTTCCATTGCACACAAATGGTCATTTGGCACACTGACTGGTAGTGGTGATATCGGCAGAGACAATTCTCTCAAGAAAGACAGACTTCAGATGCTTCATAGCCTGGACCATGCTAGACTTCTGAGAGGTACAAGACCCTCTCTTCCATCTGAGAATTTTTCATCAGTTGACCCAGAAGCATGGTTGGCAGCAAGTGAAGAACGAGAGAATGCCAAATCTCTGAACAATGCATGGTTGCTGAGCAGGTTTTACGATGATGAATTCAAAAGTATTCCATCTTGGTAAGGGTTCAATGACATCATTAGCAAGTAGACCCACCAGTAACATCTATAGGCATGCTTCCAATATTACAGGCACCAACTGCTAATAATGACACAATTACAACAGTCATAAATAGGTTTATTAGTATTAACTACTATATACACCATAATTGTAGGTGATCAACCACTGTATAGCAGAGCAAAGGAGTTGATTTGGGAAAATCCAAATATGTACAAAGATGTTATTATTCTACTGGGGGATCTCCATGTTTTATTCAATTTTCTTAAAGTCATTGGTCAGCATTTTGAATGCTCTGGTCTTGATGATGTCAGGGTAGAGTGTGGTCTGTTTGCCCAAAATAGTACTGAAGCTATGATGAACGGAGAGGCATATTATAGATCTGTTCGTGAACATATTAAGCTCTTTATCATATCTGGTGGAAAATATTCCTTAAGTGGTTGGATGGAGAAAATGAATCTCTAAAATGCCAACTGCAGGAGCAGATATCCAAGGTTCTTGGGTGGTTTTGCTGGTGATGATTGTGACACATACTCTGAAGTGACAGACTTGACCAAGTTGCTCAACAGTAAAGCTTTCAAATATGAGATTGAGAAGTTCCAGTCTCAAAATATTGGTGAGCCTAACTATAGGTTTTGGATGAACTATATGAACATGGTTGAAATCCTTTTGAACTTCATCAGGCCAAATCGTGACGGGAAATGGCAGCTACATGTTGATGCCTTCAGTGCCAAGTTGCCCTGGATGACAATCTATGAAATACCAATTATGCTAAATGGGGACCCATGTACCTTGCGGATATGAAAATACCATCAACTGCTCCAGAGGTTCACAGGGAATTCCCAGCTGGAAACTTTGTTGTCAAAAGAAGCAACCAATGGTTCAATCAAGTGCCAGTGAATCGGGCAACAAAGTGGATAATCTGGATGTGTAAAATGTCCAATGGTATCATAGGAATTACCCATAACGATTCAGCAAGAGATCGTTTTTGTACAATATGGGCAGAGAAGTCAAAAATATCCCTTGACAACAAGTATATATTAGGCCTTATAGATGATGATGTTGAAGAATAGGCCATTTCAACATGAAAGGATGAAATACAATCTGCTAGAAATAAAGGCTACAGTGCTGTCAATAGACTAATTGAGACTTTTCACAGGTTCAGCGTTTTCAAGGCACCTGAAACTGACAGTGATAAGTGGGGTTACTTAACTGAGAATACTGAAAGTGGAGGTTGGCTTATGTCATTAGCATCAAATGATGTTGCAACCAGTGGAATAGAAGTTGATACGCTTTCAGCTGAAGAAAGAGGGATAGAAAAGATGCTGACCAATGGTCGAGAACATCTTGTGGAGAAGATCGTCCCGTTCTTTGCTTCTGTGAATAGAAACAGCTCCACGACATTTGCCTCATTGTACAAATGTAGTACAGTCAATTGAAACAATGAGAAAAAGATGATAAAGGCTGATTGTCGATTGATACAAATGCTTTAAGCTGCCCAGGCTGGTCACATTATAGATATGGAAGATTTGAGACACGAGTTGTCACTCGTACCTCTTGCCCTGGCTACAATCGACGGTAACATGAATTCTGTACAGAAGTCAGACTTACTCAGCCTTCTCACAAAATGCCAGGAAACAGACACACCAAAAGACTTACCTAAACCTGAGGAGGGAATGAAAACTAGCATCATTATAGATGGCCATGCCCTCATTCAAGCACTTGGTAAACCGTCGATTTGTGCCACATTAAATGAATATGCAGAAATCTTTATCAGTATAGTGTCCAGAAAGTTTACCAACTCTGTCAGAAGGATCGACGTTGTCTTTGACAGATATATAGGACAGGAATCAATAGAGCTGGGAAGTTCAAACGACCGATTCAGAAGATGATCAGTGATGGGAATGTACCAATGCCACAGGTCTGGTCACAATTTATGGCACTGGATGAGAATAAGGCTGAGCTCGCACGATTTCCGAGTCAGTGAAATCGTCACTGCTGGAGGGTTTGAGGAACCACTGGTAGCCACGACATAGTGATGTTGTCCAATTAAAAGTTAGCCACAAAGAGGCTGACACCCGCCTAATCCTGCATGCCATTCATAATGGATTTACCAGGGCCTTTGTAAAATGTAGAGATACAGATGTCATTCTAATGAGGATTCACTTTCTAGGCCATCCTGATGCTGATGTCTGGATGATAAGTGGTACATTAATAAAACAGAAAGTGCTATTCCATCAATAGTATCACACACAAACTTCCAAAGACTGTTGTTGAAAATATCTTACTCTTCCATGCCCTTACAGGTTGTGAAAGTACATCCTCTTTTACAGGACATGGCAAGAAAAGCTGTTGGAAGGTGTTTCTCAAGTATCCAAAACTTCTCTCAGGTGTTGGCTCCATTGAAAAGGTCGAGGAGTTTGTCTGCCGTCTATATAATTCTCCTCATCCTTTTAAAGTTGTCAACAAAGCCAGACATGTCATGTTTCAGAAAGGTAAAAAGGCTCTGCAAATGTTTCCACCAACCAAAGATGCTTTGGAGCATCATATTTTCAGAGCAAACTATTAGGCAAGAATCTGGCTACAAGCCACAACCAGAAACATGGATGTAGGTTCCCTTTTAGAAACGGGTGGCTGAACTCAGGCAGAGAAATGAACTCAAAGTCAAGGGGAGTCACATCCCTTCCATTCCTATGGCATGTGGATGCAAAACCAAATGTAAACTGGCTTCTTGTAAATGTTATAAATCTGAGCAGGTATGTACACAAGCATGTGGACGTGAGGCAGAAAACTGCTGTAATCCAACTGGGTTGAGGGTATAATGATATTCAGTGAGTTGTGTGATATAATTTGCACTAATAATTGAAAGAAATGCATGCATATGACCACAAAACATTAATGCCATGGTATTACTTTAAAAGTTGCAGCAAGTGGTTGTTACAACATGGTTAATGACTTATGCTGTAGTTAATATTTAAGTCTGTAAAATGTATGCTGGCTTTTGTGGTTTTTTTCTAGATAAAAAAAATGTATAATTTTATAAGTTTTTTTTTTTTTAATACAGCAACTGGATTAGGCAAAATAATAATCATTACCTAAACATTTAGAAATTGTCTGACTATTCCTGGCCACTTTAGTCAAACTACTACTACTATCTACCTTGGCTGTTTCCCCTTTTAATTGGGGGTAGCCGATATCAAAAACAGAAAACAATAAGGGGATTACTTTGCTCTATGGGCAATGATGAGGGAGCTAGCGACCGTTCAGATGGCATTGCTGGAGTGCCACAGCCCATCCTCCAGGCTCTTCCACAACCTGTGTCGCATCACAACTGCCACTCCCCTACCACAAGGCTACCTCTGTAAGATGGGATGAATCATATATTATCACTGAAACAGAATGAATAGTTGATTTAGCAATGGTAAGAAATGAAGAAATGAAATCAACAGATAAGTGGTTTGAAGTTGTACCTCATAATTTGGTAATAAACAGTTACTTCATTTCTGTATATAATTAGACAATGTAGTGCCCTCTGTATTTTTGAATATAAAATAACTAGTTAACATAAATAGATATACAGTGATCCCTCGCTATATCGCGGTTCATCTTTCGCGAATTCAGTACATTGCGTTTTTTTTGGCAAGTATTTTTTTTTCTGGGGATATGCGAGAATAATAAAATATTAAAAAATTTACATTTTCAGTATTGCCATTATTTTATTGATAAAAAAATTTATTTCCCAGCCTAAGAATAATAACAGTAAAAAATAGTTAAAAAAAAAAAAATAATAATAAAATAAATTAAACATGTAACTCTGCACCATAGAAACTACGATACCGGTATCTGCGTTTCAGAAAACGCAAAGGGTTGCACCTACATGAGCTAGCACATTAAAATTTCCAGTATTTTCATTATTTTATTGATAAAAAAAATGTATTTCCTAGCCAAAGAATAATAAAACATTAAAAAAATAGTCAAAAACTTAAATTTTAACATGTAACGCACAGTATTGCACCATGTAAAATACGATACCGGTAACAGCGTTTCGGGAAAAAAAAAAGGGTCGCACCTACGTGAGCTAGTACATAGTAAAATTTCCAGTATTTTCATTATTTTATTGATTAAAAAAAGTATTTCCTAGCCTACGAATAATAAAACAGTAAAAAACAAATTTAAACACATAACTCACAGTACTGCACCATGTGAAATACTGTACGATAGCGTACACTGTATTGGCGTCTTGGAAAACGCAAAGGCTCGCACCTACGTGAGATAGTTCATGGGATGCTATTGGCTGAAAGGGTGGGAGACAACGAATCACAGAATTGTTTTTCTGTATGTTCTGTATCATGGGGTCTGATTGGCTTTTTGAGTGAAGCTTGGTTGTCCCACCATCTTCCATTGTCTCACCTCACCCGTTCAGTCTAACTCACATGTGCGCCATTCGCGTTGTGCTTGTGATTTTTTTACTCACTTTTTTCAACCTCTGCAATGCCTCCCAAGCGTCCTTCATCTTCTAAGGCTTCTGGTAATAGGCCTAAGCGGCAAAGGAAGATGTTGACCATAGCAGATAAGGTAAAACTGTTAGATATGCTGAAGGAAGGAAGAAGGTTTGCGGATGTCGGCGCCATTTTGGCCTCAACGAATCTACTGTTCAATACATCAAAAAGGACAAGGCATATATCAGGAAAACAGCGACTATTTCATTTAGCAATACAGCGAGGAGGGTCGTAACACCCTGCAATAATATAATAGTGCGGATGGAATCTGCTTTGGCCCTGTGGATTGCTGATTGCAGAAAGAAGAACATCAGCGTAGACACCAGTATCATACAAACAAAGGCGAAGAAGCTGTACGAGACATTCGCTGCAAACGAAGCCAACGACGACAGTGGGAACCATGGAGAGGAGAAGATATTGAAGACCCACAACCAGGACCCTCCAGTGATTCTCCACCGAGGAAACAGTCGTTCGTGGCAAGCAAGGGATGGTTTGCCAAATTTCAAAAACGCTATGGCCTAAAGAGCGTTTCGGTTTATGGCAAAGCTGCCTCTGCAGATACAGCTGCAGCTAAAGATTATGTTAACAACGACTTTAAGAAAATTATTGCTGAAGGGGAATATGCTCCTGAGCAAGTGCTTAACATGGATGAGACTGGGTTATTTTGGAAGAGAATGCCGTCTTGCACGTTTCTCTTCAAGGAAGAAGCTAAAGCGCACAAAGATCGCATTACCCTCGGCATGAGCGGGAATGCTGTGGGTTTCATGTTAAAGCCCGGGCTTATCTACAAGTCTAAGAACCCTAGGGCTTTGAAGAATAAGAATCTGCTGTCAGTGTATTGGATGCATAACCAGGCCTGGATCACAAAAAGCCTCATATCGAACTGGTTTCACCAATGCTTTATTCCTAAGGTCAAAATTTATCTTGCGGAAAAGGGCCTTGAATTTAAAGTCCTTCTTTTGAAGGATAATGCTGGTGGCCACGCAAGTAGAGTTCCTGCCACTGAATACAACATTACTGATTCAGCCTATGGATCAAGGCGTTATTCGTGCATTCAAGGCCCTCTACACACGAAATGCCCTGGCGAACCTGGTTAAATCCATGGATTCGGACAAAGAATTCTCAATGAAGACTTACTGGCGTAACTACACATTTGCTACATGCCTTCAAAATAGTCAAAATGCAATCAAAGACATGAAGCCGGCCACAATCAATGCCAGCTGAAAGAAATTGTGGCCCGAAGTCATCTACGACTACAAGGGACTCGCTCCTGACGAAGTCCATAACTCGGCAGTTGCGAAAGCTGTGAAGTTGGCTGCATTGCTAGGAGGAGAATGCTTTGAAGATATAACTCACGAAGACGTGAATGAACTGATAGACTGCCAATAGCAGCCTTTAACTGATGAAGGCCTGGAGGAAATGACAAAATCAGCGAGCGAAAAAGAGGAAGAACAACAACCAGAGGAAACGCACAAAGGAATCAAAGAACCTGGCCTTACACTCGAACTTCTGGCAGCCATGTATGAACACGTGAAAGCAGTCCAACAACTCTCACAAGAACATGATGATAATATGGTTCGTTCGGTGACCTTCTGCAATCTTCTCAATGAAGCCATGATTCCTTACAAGACCATCTACGCACAAAAGAAGAATCAGCGACAGCATTTCCCCATTACCATGTTCTTCTCTCCCAAAAAGCAGCCGTAAAGCTGTCATTGGCTGCGGAATAATTTCCTCTGGAGTCTATACACGTCATCATCACCTCTTTCACAGTAAGTTTACCTATCCCGTTCATATAAATTTACGCTTGCATGCTGTTATTTATAAAGTAAATGGGGGTTTTTTAACAGTGCAGGGAGGGTTTATACAGTAAAGGTAAAAATAAATGTAAAATAGCTATGTATATGAGTATGTCACGTCATCATCACCTCATTTACGGTAAGTTTACCTATCACTCTCATATAAATTTATGCTTGCATGCTGTTATTAATAAAGTAAAGGGTGGTTTTTTAACAGTGCAGGGAGGGTTTATACAGTAAAGGCAAAAATAAATGTAAAATACCTACGTATATAGGGTGATCCTACTTCGCAGATTTTCACCTATCGCGGCCGGTCCCGGAACCGAACCCCTGTGATAAACGAGGGATTACTGTATTATGCACTCCATTTATGACAATTTACTTCTTAGATGAGGTACGTTAAACAGATAACACATCAAGGAACTGTTACTGAGTTTATGATGAAATGTTGAAATTTATGGAAAAGGAATTTGCAATGCAATCTTTCTGTTTTTATAATACAGTTTCAATATTCAACTAAAGATTTGAGTCAGAGTAAATGATTCTGAAATAAAAACAAAGAAAATCTGTGGTTAAAATCATCATGGAAATCAAGATACCACAAAAACTGCAATTTTGTGTAGTTGACCCAAAATGACCTCTAACTGACCCCAAGGGCAAATTGCAAGGTTAGACACCCAGGCCTGAATCACCAAACTATATAGAGTTGATCTAGGGTGGTTACCCATCTGTAACTTTTCATGCCATCAAAGATGATTATTTCAAGTTCTAGGCGGCCGTCTATTTTCACTGGTCGGGAGTTTCAAGTGAACTAGACTGGGAAAGTCTGTGTCATGATCACGATGATCCATGTAGTAGGTGACCTGGACACATCCATCACACTTGACCACTTCAAGAGAGGACGTGCAGAAATATCCTATTTTGCTGGTACCTGTACATATGAAAAACAAAGATTAATCTCAACAGTGATAGTATTGTGAAGAGTACTGTCCCAGTACATTACATACAGAATACAGTATAGGGGTTGCTAGTAAAAGCTATTAGTCAAAGTCTCCTCATCCTTTCGAGTATAAAATAAATCACCCTCAGACCTCGATTTGCACGACGAAAAGTGGGGTGCACCGGTCCAGCAACCTCAAAAGTCCATGATTTGCAAAAAACCAAAGGCCCCCTATTTCCAGACTTCTGCCACATCATGTCCAGCAATCTAAAGTATTCGATACTCACATCAGACTTTCCAGCCCCCTGGTCTGAGAAACTCCATATTTCCTGACTTTCTCATCAAACTATCTGGCAATGACTTTAAAACCCACTACAGTAATTCCAAATAATTGTCACAACTTAAGGATTCTTCACTACTGTAGAAACTTAAGTTATATTTTTATAAATGATTGACATAGCTGATTTACAATTATATTACTGTAGTCTTACTGATGACGCATCTGCTTACAAATATAGCCCACCTTGACTTTTTCCAGCACGCTTATTGTCTGCATCCAGAGCTGACCTCTTCACTCCTGATCTTTGGCAATAGTAGATTGTTTTAATGCCATCAGCAGATTTCCAGGAACCTGACTGAGTTGTATAACTGACTCCAACGTCCATTTCCAATCCACCTTTCCATGCCATAAATTCTGTAAAGATATTGTTTTTATAATATCCAACCAACTAAACCTAACAATGCATACGGACCTAGTTACTACTTTCTTTTTATTTTTCCACATTAGTAGTGACAATACATAAACACATGCGTCGGGTAAGTTAGGTTAGTTTAAAACTAGGTGTATAATTATCCAGAGAAATTATCATATAATAAACTAACAAACAGGCTAGACATACTCAAACCTAGCGAAAGAAATTATCATACCCTAACTTTAAAAAGAAAAAAATAGAACCCAGCTAGGCCTATCATATCCCAAACCAGACCAACCAAAACACAAAACTGAGATATTTAGGAATAACTATAGATGATAAGAAGAATAGGTTTAAAACACAAAACAAATAATGATAGAAACAGCACACAAGCTAGTCAAGTTACCATATACTGTACGAGAAAAGAGTTGCAACAAATTATTAATAGGGAAAACTTATGGGAAAGGTATAGCTTTACCATCAATTTTATATGGCACACACATTATAAACCTAACAGAGACCGAGATTAAAATGGTAAAGAGAATAGAAGAATTTTAGGTGCTACTAAGGCTACAGCTGCAGCTACTCTTAGAGGGAAATTGGGAGCATTTTCTATGAAAACAAGATTGTTAACTTCAAAACTACAATACATAAACAGTATAAAAACTGGAAGTAAGGAAATATTAAAAACAATATTAAGGTTGAATAAAAAGGAAAATAATGACTGGTGGAAAACCAGACAGATATATGAAGGAAGTGGAGATAAGTTATAGAGAAGTGGTAAGCTGTACAAAAGAGGAAATTAAGAAAAAAAATGAGAATTTGGGACATTGAAAAATGGATGGAAGAGCTACAAAATAAAGAAAGCTTGACTATATATAGAAAATGGAAAACAGAAATGAAAGATATATATGATAATAGATAGTCATCAGTGCTCTTTTTTAAAGCAAGGACAAATACGTTAACATTATATAATAGAAAAAGATTTACAGATGGAAAAATAAAGTGCAGAAAATGAGGACCTAGCCCACTTTTTTATTATTTGGTGAATATTACAGAGCAGAAAGAAACAATATTATAGAATTACAACAACCTTCTGAACAAGACTTAAACAGAGTAATTGGAAGATTTTTATTTGAAAAGAAAAATTTAGAAGTAGAGAAAGAATATACAGTATTAATAAATTCTGGACATTAAGAGAAATAAAGTTAAAGGAAATACTGAAAGCACGTAACACCCAAAGACAATAATCAAGATATGTTCCTCTTCACAGCAGAGACCTCCGCACTGCAACTGAACTGAACACAACCCTCTAGCAGACTAATACAACCTAACACAACCAAGACATAAAAAACTGGTGATGCACTTTTAGACAGGTAAGCTACCAACTTATGTGGGGTTAGACTATGTTAGGTTTGTTTTGGTTAGGTCAGGTTCTGTTCATTTCGATTAGTTTGGATTAGGATGTGTAAGGTGTACATACTAAAGTTTTGGTTTTGTTAGTTCCTGGACTATGAGATATATATTAACTAGATTAGGTTAGGTTAAGGGGGGGTCCATCACTCGTTTTTGTGGGTTCCAACATCCCAGAATCTCCTACTCAACAACAGAACATTGGAGATTGTAGGGGTAACGCAAAAAACGCGTATTTCCGACAACAATGAAGGTCAAATTCAGGTAAATGTATAAGAGGTCGCCACTTTTTTAAAATTACCCCTAACCCAGTCATAGCCCAATGTACACAGCATAATAGGAAAAAATAAGAGAAAAATAAAAAGTTGCTGCAGATAGCTGTCGCTCTAGTAATATACTGTACTTTAAAACAAGGGAACTAATAATCCTGAGAGTTGGAAGTCAATCCACAAACCCATTCTAGTGGCGACCCTCTTGTGTACTTGTATTCAAATGCAAATGAATTACGCTGAAAATTCCACCCAAACATAGCGTGCGAGAGTAAATCTAGAAATTTGCCAGTTGGCCAAAGAGCATAGTGATGCACTTCTATAATTCTACCGGCTATTTTAATCTTGAAATCAACATACCTTCCTCAGAACCAAACTCATAATTAACGCTGTTGGTGGTAACATTATGACTTTGAAGGAGGTGGTGTCTGTAGGAGCGTAGGGTGCCAAAATGAACATCACATTCCTTGCACATGACTACCGTGGGTTTACTACATGAAGTTCTAGGCAGTTCATGGACTTCTTTCACATGTCTCCTCTTGCTGGAAAGCCTAGAAAATGTTTGGGCACAGATATCACAACTTAGATCTGAAGCACTAGGTGGTTCGTATATCCCATGGATATTTTTCACGTGTTTTTTCTTGTTCGCAGAATTTGAAAATGTTTTGTCACAAATGTCACATATTAGCCCAAGGCTTAGAGCACTTCCGACACCCGCCCCCGTCCTTTCTGACATGTGTTCCCTTATTGGGCTTATACCATGAATATTTGCCTCATGCCTTCTTTTGTGTGAAACTGTGGTAAAATCTTTGTCACAATAGCTACATTTTACAAAAACAGAAGTGCTTGGGAGAGTTCTACCTTCCATGATATTACTACGGTCGGTGTCTTTTTAGCCAAGTTATGTTTACAAACCAAACGCAAATTCCAGCCAATGAGAGAGAGAGAGAGTAATGAGGTAGGCGGAGCTTTATCGGCGGACCAATCACAGAGCGGGGGGAGACAGGATGAAACAGCACGTATTCACCTGCCGCTCCCCTATAAATGCACCTGTTCACGTCATCCGGTGAGTTCCCTTTACTGCTAGCCCTTTTCCCAGCTAGACTTGGAATTTCCTGTACGCCGTTTGGTGGGAGGGGCCAGTACGTATGACGTCATTGGGAACGCTCTTTATGACGTTTTAAAAATGCGTCGCGATAAGTTATCTCATTGTGTAATATGTATTAAATGTATGGTGAAGTGAGTGAGTAAATATTCAGCTGCAATATATTGTACAAATACTTAGACTTGAAAGTAAACTCTTATTACTACCCATCCACAACTCTTCGGAACTAAGGTTTCATTAAAGTTTCATAATCGAAGGGGAAACCAAGAAATTTGAGAGAAGTGTTTATGGCTACAATCTTGGAAGGGGCAGTCAAGGGATACGACATGCGTCATGATAATAATGATAAAGAAAATAAAGATTCTCTTCACGGAGGAATAGATATATATATTTGGCGTTGTTTCGATACTTCGACATTTTTCGAAACCATGACTCCATTTTCAAGTGTGGGAGTATAAGGGCGGCGGTACCGCTAGAGGTCTCTGTCTCCCGTGGCGGGAAGAGGAGGCCGCATGCGTTCCTAGAGCGAGCAACCGCTCTTTCTTCTTCAAGCGTGCGTTGTCCTGTGCACGTGCGTGTGACTGGTGCATACGGGTGCGTATCAGTCAGTGTAATACTTTTGCCATGTACAATGAAGAGGCGTCGGGCCAAAGATGGTGATTCCTCAGACGAAATGGAAGAGAAAGCCGCCACCCGATGGCCAAACAAGAAATCCCTTGTCGAACAAAGAACGATTTTGGGAAGCCAGGTAACACCTCTGAGCATATTTCTAGTTTAAAAATTATCTTTATATTTTTAAATTTTAATATCCAGTATTGTTGGATAATTCTAGTTATTTCGGACAGCTTCTACTGTGTATTATGAAAATAATTTTAGAAATTTATATTTAGGCATCTGCTGCGGACGGCGTCGTCAGCGCAAGCCGCAGCGTGGCTGTAACGGACGTTCCGAATCCTGTAGATGTAAAGCCAACTAACGCCGCGCTCTCCTCCCTTACGGAGATCCGTAGTCAAGTTTATGGAGTTACGGTAAGGGATTATTGGATAATGTACAGACGATATTGGGGGGGGGGGGTTAATGCACTTCATATGTTAAAGCTTCCTCCAATTATGGAAATTTGAAGTCTGAACCTTTTAATTTTCTTAAGTAAATTTTACTCTCGCACCAAATTAGTTTTGGTGAGGTTAGCACACCCCAAGGAGAAACCAGGTGATATGTAAGTTTTAGTTTTTGTCTAAGATTCTTTTTATGCTCCCCATAAAAATTTTTGGACTCCATTATTGTTGTTTTCTGATATAGGTTTCGAATTAATCTAATCATTGTTTTGCTCAAAAATTAGTTTTTATAAGGGCCAATATTGGTGTAGGGCGGTGGGTATTTTATTAACTTAACCTAACAAACCTATCACAAGTTTGATGCTTTACGTTTGGTTGTAGGTATAGCAACGCGGCACATTTCAAGAAGTGGTAACCCCTATTTCCCGGGTATTATGGAAGGGGGTGCATAAAACTAATCATAACCTTTGTTCTCGATATATTTCCTAGGTTTGTAATATCGTTTCAGTAGGTGGGAATGTAAACGTTTGCCCCCTTCCATTGTTGTGGTTTGGCAAAACACTTCCCAGTACAAAACTTAACTTTTTCAAATTTTAAAGCATGCAGTCTGGTTAGAATTTGTATCTCTTAAGATTTTATTTTTTACGGTAACTTCAGAATTTTTACCATGACCGATAATTGTTACTCCAGAAATGTTAGAATTTCTATAAGAAAAAACTAAAAATCGATATTTCGAAATATTTATGAGTAGGCTGTATTTGAGGTTGATGTTGAATGTTTATACATTGGTAACCCCCCTCCCCATAGCATTCAAAATGGGTAGCCCCCTCCCTTTAGCATTCATAATTGGTAGCCCCCTCCCCTTAGCATTTTGTGAATCAGCCATGGTCACAAATGGATTTTGTTGTGTCAGGTATTCAGTATTATTTGTAACTTGTACTAGAATATTTAGGAAAATGCTCATATGATAGGTGTGTTTGGGATTATTAACCATAAATGGGACTTATTAATATCCCTGATTATATAGACAACTTTTATTTAATGAAAAAAGGACTGTTTTGTATGATTTGCTTGAAACATCGCTTTTAAATATCAGGATATACTTTTCTCAGAATAGTTAATTGTTGGTACAGTTCACCAATACTATTTTAAAATACCACAGCAGTAAATAACTTTCATAGTGTATGTGATAAGATAAATAGACTTAAAATGTTATTAATAGGCATTGGGAGATGAGCATAGAACTCATAATTAATGAATAATAAATTTGGTTTAAATCAACTGGTAAGGTTATCCTTTCTCCCTAAAATACTCCACATTGCAGTCAGTAGAACCTAATTATCATCAGAAGCCCGACATTACAAATATAAGCAATGAACGTACACAATATATTTATCCCAAATAAAGTAGAAAACTATACCGGTAAATTTTACCATTGAACCCGTCTCATTTTGGTAGGTTTTTTTTCTTTTTTTTTTCTTTTCCAAACCGTTGTAAAATGTATGTTAACCTAACTTGATAAATAGTACAGCAATTTACGACATTTTTATGGATATGATATTTCTGAATATGACCTTCAATATTCGTAAATGGCAATTTTTTAAGTGGTAAGTGTACAGTTTCCTACGGTTTTCAAGGTTAAAATACCTCAGAACGCATTAAAAACCATTGAATAATTTTAATTTTCACCTCTGTTGGGACTGGTGTTTCATAACGCTCATTGGAGAATACCCCATCCCACAGGCTAATTACGGGATCAGATATAGATTTCTAACCACAATCCTTGTAAGGTCAAGTCATCTACATGGATATTTAGCCAGAATCATATTAAGTTTACATTACGAATTCTTAATTTTATCCCTGTTACTGGCTCTATTTTGAAACATGTAATAATACCCAAGAGTATGTATAGTTATAATATTAGTCCTGTTACTGGCACCATTTTGAAACATGTAATAATACCCAAGAGTATGTATAGTTATAATATTAGTGACCAAAATTTTTTATCAGCTCTGTCAGATAGGATCCTAGATATAATCTAGCAGGTTTTATCCCATTTGGGTATGTTCCATATTTCCATGCATTTTATTAAGCAATTCCAATTTGTAAATCTCTTCAACTTTTAAGATTATAGTTTGTATAACATTACTAATGTGGTTGGGAGTTTGGTATGTATAATTATCCTCACACCTGAAGCGTCGGGTATCTCCGTGCTTCATGCATTGATTCACGGTCGCATAAAAGACGCAAGATTAATTGTTAAGCCAAGTCATCGTTGGTGACCACCATTTATTAACTGGTCTCTGGTGTGTGCGCTTAGCACAACTAAAACGACTGAAAGTGTCAGTATTTGCTGTTTGCACTATTTTTCATTTGATGATTAGGAATAGACATTGCCATATATTCCATTTTTCTTATCTGGCCAGAGAAATAGAAAGGGAAAATGGCATTATATGATAGTCTGAGAGCAGTGTACACACCTTGCTAAAGATTATGTAAGAGATTTTCATTTAAACCATTTTTTAATTATAGTTCTAAACTATACAGAAACTTGGGCTTTATTTTTGCAAATTAAATCTTGTCTTTTCCACAGAATTACGATGCTGCCATTTCGAAACTTACTGGCATCATAGCCTTAAAGTTTTTAGCAGTGCCAGATTCTTCATCTTGGGATGAGGAATGTGAGGCTGTAATAGCTGTGCTTTATTTGTATCTCCTGCAACCCCGCGGTTTTCCATCCAATTATGCCAAGGATATTACCTTAGCATTTCTCAGAAGGTGTAAGTTTAAAAACTTGCATGTTTGCCTGTTTTAAATATTTTAAAGTCAGAACTATAAGTATCACAATGTTTTGTTTACCTAAAAATAGAAAGTATGTATTTACCACCATGAGATATTTAAGAGCCTTGTGCTGAAGGCCTTGGATCATCCTATGTTACATATACAGTACTGTATGTAGTAGTTTTTATTCTGAATATGTGACTTGGGATTAGGGGAATCCCGCTACTTCACCTCCATGGCTGTAAGGAATTGGTGTCACTTGGAGTGGTTTTTCCCATTCCAGTGCTTGTTTTTACCACGTTTTCTATTATGCACTCTCATGTTCTGCTATGTTTAATATTTTGAACCATAAGGTTATGTATGCCGCCGTTTTTCCTGCCACTGCAGTAGAGATGCTTTTTTTACTCAGTGCTCGCTGAATTTTTGGTCCAGTTCATATTTAGCATTGCTAAAGATTCTCAGGAAATTGTAAATGTTTTTAGTCTCGTTAAAGTCTTAACCTATGCATGAATAGTGTTTAATATTTCAAAGAGTCTGAAGGTATCTTTTTTTTTTTTCAGGGACTGGAGATAATGAGGTTGCAGATTTCAATAGTATTGGCAAATTTATTATTAGGCAAAATGCCTACGCCAACTTTGCCACTCTTCTCTTACTGCTTTCCAACCACTTTCCTTCAGAAATAGAAGCTGCATACTTGGAGAGCACATTTTCTTGGTCTCCTTCATGGTCTCGGTATGTAGTTGAACCTCCAGAATGGCTGTACAAAGATTCTCCAAGGTGTGATCTCATAGCTTTAAGAAAAATACTTTATGTTTCTGCAATGACACTCAAGGGAAAGTCATGGCGTATAGAAATGGCACAAGAAGCTGGAGATATGTCTTCATTTTTCATGGCTTGCAAGTATTACAAGACTGGCAGCTATACAGAGGCTTTGACTACTATACAGGGAATAGACACTGAAGTTTCAGATTTTTTAAAGGGATGGATACTGTGGCTAAAAGGTTTATGTTTATTGCATAAAGGAAAACCTAACATTGCGTGTCATATATTCTACAAGGCAGTGGAGATGTGCAATGCTTGCATACCAGCAACATTCAACATATCTCGCTGTTTTAATATTTTGAATAAGGAAGCAGGTGAATTGGATGCTTTGTCTCTTTTTGCTGAGGTGAGTATGATTTCTAAGTAAGTAATATTTGTCTAATATCTGGGGTAAAGAATTAGACCTTGCAGAAAAAGATGTCAAAGGATTGGTCTTTTGAACATTATAAGCAGCATTGAAATTTATATGTGTATGAAGACAACTTTGGTCTGATTTGTTTCAGAAACCTTTTCTTGGCAGCAATGTTGCAATGACCAATCGGTTGGCAACTTTTTAAAAGAGTAGGGAATGTCAAAAGAATTGTCTTAAGTTACTGTTTTTGCCTTTAAACTAAAGCTGGCTCCCGATGTTTATCCCGTATGTGTTTTTCTATGTAGGAAACTTGAGAGAAATAGAGAAGTTGTGCTTGGTGAGTGTATCTCTAGTACATGTGTTTTTTTAGATCATGACTAGAGATTTCACACTCATCCAGCAGGCTTTTCACAATCTTCATAGCTTCAGAATGCATTTTAGAGTGCATACTGCTAATCTCCTGCAGTTCATTGCCTTCAAGAATAGATTTAAATTCGATATTTTTACTAGTGATGCCATATTCTACATTTGCAAGAAGGGTGGCTGCAGTTTTAACAAGAGCTGAGGTAGCAGGGTTTTAAGTTAACTGCATAGCCTTACCTCTTAGGAGTTCATTTTAGTCAGTAGAAATTAAGGAAGGAAATGCCAGCCCCTCCTACACCCCATTCCCTTTTAGTCAACTGCTATGACATTGTATACTTGGTAGAAGTCTTTCCCCTAGTTCCATGTACAAAATCTGGGATTTTGTAGCGATGAATAACCCCCGAAGTTAAATAACCTCGGAAAGTGATAGATTAGGTTATGGCAGACTACCTTAGGTGGCTTGCCTTGTAAATAAGAATATCTTTAGAGCACGGGGGTTACGCTTCTTTACAAAATCATAAGTTTGTAAATGTCTGAGTAGTAGATGAACAAGTAGTGTGTATTGGTTTTGTAATATATAATTTTATCCATCGCAAATTTTGTGCATGTGTACTTCTGTATTTAAATGCAGATTATAAAATTTAAGGACTATTCAACATATATCAGATGTGCAAAAGTAGTAAATAAATAATTACTTGATGTTAGCTTGTACATCCTAAAATTTATAGAGGATACATGTTTCAGAGACGAAGGTGCATAATGTTCTTGGGTAGGAACTACCACTGTGGTAGGGTTGATAGCATTCCCATCACAGTGATAGTACCTTACTAAGACTTTATGGTATATCACATCCAAATGGCAGTTTAAACTTATTGTGCGTAGCACAATATATACCATTAAATGTCGTGATGTTTGTCATTGTCACCTCCTACACTAGGAGAGGTTCCTTATAGGAACAAGTGTGTGCCGATTACTTCAAATAAATTTAAAATATTTGCTGTTATTTTCTTTGCACCTACTCATAATCTCTAGTTTGTATCTTCATTTGAACACTGATTTTATTTTTTTTTTCTGTGGAAGTAAGCTGGATGGTGTAGTCATTATATAAGGCATTACTGTAATTAGTTATTGTTCTAAAGGGGTTATTAGTGTAAATCTATAAACTTATGGTAAAGTTCTTCATGTAAATCTTTAAACGTTATAAGAAAGTGTAAATGGGGCTATCCATTTTAGGTGGTATAAGTTTCAGTGATTCGGTTGTATCGGCGGATATATGTTTTCCTGTATACAAAGGCATTCTATATCGGTACTAAATGTGCAGATACTTAATACTACCATTGACACAGGAAATATTTGTTTTGAAGCATGGATATGCCAAGTGTAACAGTTTATGCAATCATACAGCATTTCTATCAGATTTGAGTTCAGAGCAACTATACAAGCTTACAATACATACGAGAGTTATGTACACTAGTGACCATTTTTTCCTCGCGTTTCCATTTTCATCTGCCTTTAAGTAAAGGGAATTCTATATTTGAGGATTCTTTTTATAATTATGAATAGTATATATTTTCTAAGGTTTAGAAGGTATTGCATATTGAAATTTTGGTTGTTGATTGTCATGTGGTCTGCATTGCTTCACTTGAATTATAATATCTATTTTGCTGCAAATGTATTTCTGATGTATCTCTTAATGGAAATGGAAAGCCAAATTTTCATAACATTTCAATATTTAAAGTATTTGTCTCAAAAGGTTTTTCAATTTTGCAATACG